>CAKAOH010022242.1:0-44731 GCA_916701665.1 Sebastiscus tertius
GAATCCACTGTCTTTGTCTGGGTCAGTAGTAAAGCCACTGATGGAGATAGCAGCCCAAGTTCTTAAAGAGTAGCTGCTGAAAGCAAGCGGCGATACTATCAGTGCTGAAACCCTGCAGCCCACAGGCTAAACTGACAAATGAGGCTCACAGTGAGAAATAACTGTTGCCTTCACGGACAGATGGCTCCATCTTTCACTCTCAGCTTTTCCTCTTGTTTTAAATTCCACCTTTCACACACTCTTTGAGGCCAGTTATCTGAAGCAAATCCAGACCACACTTATTTGAACACCAATGTGTCTGAGTGAATACCTCATATCATTACGAGCTCTCGCCTCTTTGCATCAGCTATCTACTTTACGCCACACTTTGCATCACTCCCTGCACACATTCAAAAATCCAGCAGCACACAAGAGCCCAGTGGAGCAATGGACGTGTTGGGACTGCCATGAAACCTGGTGTGAAGATGTAAGTCCGGGCTTTTTCCTCTGCTCTGCGTCTTACCTTGCTTAGCAACTTATCATGATGCTCAGGACAGCATGTAGTGGAGGGAGTTAATCCACCTTTCATTTGCAGTTAAAAGCTGAACATATATTTAAGGCTCTCACAGCCCTTTATGATTTAAAATATGTAGCAAATACCACCAAACATATGAAATGCTTGTTCTTTGTTTTTTGCCTGTAATGGCAGTTGTTTGCTTTATTATCATCATCAACAGTGTGGATGGCGATTCAAAGATAGAAAAATGGGAATAATTACACCAACAGGCAGCTAGTTTCAACGGTTTGTCACTGACAAAGAAGGTGTCATTTACTATTTTTTTAATTCCTACAAAGTGAAAGACATCTAGACATGACAAAAGGAAAGGCAATTATTCATTTAGGCACTGAAACATGCAGACGTGTGTTTCTGCTTGTGGTTTTTGCGCGTTGCTGGTCAGTGAACCTTGAAGTATATGCAGGTGTTTCCCTCCTGCACCACTCAACACACAAACCCAGGCCAGTTTCAGGCTCAGCAAGATTAAAAGAAGCTGTTTACTGTGCTGATTTGATGATGGTGATGACAATTCTTTTTGTTTGTCTTGAGTAAAACCAACTTTATGTGCTCAGAAAGAGGGAAGAAAATGTGACTTAGTTGCTACCTGTCTCACAAGATGAACTGAACATCAGACTGTTGTTTCTGTTTTGTTTGAGAAAAGAGATTTGACCTGAGGAAGTTACACATTACTGAACTGAAAAACAGAAACCATCTGCAACATCACTTATAGCTTTAACAGCAATCTGTCTTTGCAGTTAACACAGTTTATGACATGATGATGGTCTTAAAGTTTCCATCCTGATGAGATATCGGCAGAATGCATCTGTTTTTGACACACAATTGGTCAAAAAATGTCAGCTGTTAGTCTTCCATATCTCATTCTGGTTGACCCCTTATATATTTTAGACTGAGTATTAAACATGTACGGAAGCCCTGAGAGGCAAGTGAGAACATTATCTTTTTTTGGTGATCCATTTTCTAAGTCTGAAATAAATTATTTTCTCTCCTGTGTTTATGACTTAAAAACAGGTGAAAAAAATGTCTTGCCAGAATAATCTTTTTAAGTTCCTTTTTTTTTGTTTTTCTGTGAAACGGGTGAAAAAAAACATTTTCAGGCGGATTTTTCTAAATTACTTTTATTTCTGTGTGAAATTGTTTTTTGTTCTTCTGCCTTTTCTCACTAAGAGGCAAAGAAAAAAAGTAACTAAAAAGTCAGCCTACAAATTTTTTTCTTTTATTTTTTTTCACTTGTTTTCACAAAAGAAAAAAAAAAGCAACTTAGAAAGATTATCCTGGCAAAACATTTTTTTTCACATGTTCTTAAATCATAAACACAGGAGAGAAAATAACTTAGATCAGACTCAGAAAATGGATCACTGGAATCATTTTTTTTTCTCGTTTGCCTTTTAGTGCTTCCGTAAACATGCGCTAGAAATCTTGAATTAGTATCTTTGAAGTTAAATTAATTGATTTTTGTTGTAGTAAAACCTTTCACCTCAGCTATAGCTTCCTGTCTTACAAGCTTCTTTCACGTCTCAGAAACAGGAAGTTAACCACAATGAAATGACTGGAAACAACACAACCGCCTGCTGTATCAGAACCATATACTCCATCTCAGCACACTGACAGATTTTTCCTTTTTTTCTGTTTAATTTGTACCTGCCTGAAACAGTTTTTAATAAAGTGTATGTAAATTAGGCAAATAATCCATTTTATAGAAACATGTTCAGAGAGACTGGCAGTGAACCAATTTTACATTAAATGAACGGCATTTTTTTAAAAATTATAACCTACTTCTCTATCTCTATTGAGCTCTATTTAAATCTTTTGGCTATTGATGGCTTTTCAGTACACAATGGAAAGATTTACTAATTACAGGGTGTTCAATTTAAGATTTGAAGTGCTTTACCATTGCTCTGTATGTAGTCTTATGTAACCAAAGTCATTTTGAGACATTAACACAATTACCACAAACAAATGAGATGCTTGGCAAGAAGCCTGGCAGCCTGTACCGGTCTATGCTCTGCATTTGACAGGATGGTGCCAACAAGTCTCATTTAGCCTGAATGGCCTGGGGGGTGTAGTAAAAAACGTCAGGGGACAATGAACTTGAAGTGCTTGAACAAAAGACGACATATGTTTATTTGATCTCCTTGTAGCTTGTGTTGTACCAGCCTGCACACTCTAGATATATGAGTTTTTACAACAAATGGTAGTATCCTACCCCAACTCAACACAGTCTCAGGGCAGTTTGTGAAATTTAATTTATTTTATTTGTGCACATAGACAAAACATTTTTGTGACACTCAGCATGACTTTCAACAACGTATTTTTCTTGCATTTTGCTACGAATGTTCAGCAACATGTGACGCACGTGTCAATTTCCACTCCAGTCTTTTCAAAGTAAAACTACTTAGTTAGGTTTAGGGAAAGATCAACTTGATTAGGCTTAGGCAACAAACTACTTAGTTAGGTTTAGGAAAAGATTGCGGTTTGGGTTAAAATAACACTGGAAGTAGCGTAACTTAAGCACGGGAGTTAGGTGACAAAAACTACTTAGTTAGCACCAGAAATGCTGTAACTTAAAGCTTCAGTAGGCAACATTTTTTTTAAGTCCATCAGTCTGATAATTTTTTTAATAGCCTACTGATACAAAATTAAATTACAAGACAGCATGACTGGAAGCCTGTTCTGCATGAAAAGCATTTTAGCAGCATTTTAGCTATCTCTCGCGCAAGCTCTTCAAATGAGCAGCGGGAGAGAGAACAGCCTTGCTCGCGAGTCACGTTCATCAACATCATAACCTACACCAAGCACGGTTGGCTGGAAAGAGGTCACATGAGGACACAGATCCATATTTTGCTATCCAGAAATGAATAAAAATGAGACAGGGCAGACTAAAACCAACCAGCCTACTAATTGTAAGTGTCACAAAATGGTCAAATTATCGTACATTATGGCACTTTTGGCATTATTGATCGTACATTGTAGAGGGCAAAATTATCAAATAAATATGATAATTATCGTACAACTGGCAATGCTGATGAGCTCCGGTGGATTCTTCGGATTAAGAATCCTTGGAGTGGGAGCAGGTGTTGTGTCAATGTCTGTGTGTCTGTTGATGTGTAGTCCCCCTTACCTAAACCTGAACCTGATCCCTAACCCCAACCACCCATCTTCTCAACCTGGTCTCACGGGAAGGTATATAAATACCAAATTACACAGACATTCTTCGCATTTTTGCGTGTCATTTGTGCACCACTCAAATGTCCGCAGTTAGGTTTAGGCAAGAAAACCACTAACTTATGTTTAGGCAATAAAACCACTTAATTAGGGTAAGGGAAAATGTCATGGTTGGGCTTAAAATAAGTACGCAAACTAAATAAAACACGTACGGAATCAACGTAACACAACTACAGAAACCACTTCACAAACATCCAAAAAAAAAAACGTGACAATCGTCGCATGACAAATGTCACTAACGTAACTAACAAAACAAAACACCAGTCAGAAACGGTTTCGAACATGGGTCTGCTGGTTAAAAGTCCAGCGTTTGTTTGTCCCCACCCACCAACCATAAGTGGACATTATTACTTTTTATACTGCGTCACTAAATCTTACCGCAGCATTTACACGTGGATGCACGTGATTTACATTGCAGTCAGTACAGGATACATGGCATACAAAGGACACGTGGAAATCAAGAAAGGCGTACTTATTGCACACTAAACGCCTTGTCCATTACTGTTTTTTGTGCAAACGGGCTGATCATTTGTAATCCTTAACCTGACACCAACCACTTCTTTCCGCTATGCCTATAGACATAACCTCACCTGAACCTAAAGCTCCAAATGCAGAGGTATATCGCTACGGAGAGAAACAGAGAAACACTTTTCTCTGATCAGCCAATCAGAGGGCAGCAGAAAGATTCAGTTTTGACATGTTGGATTGTGCTGTAGCTTACACTTGGGTGTGATTTTTGACCAGCACATGAACCTTAAGAAGATGTTGACTCACCTCTATTTTTTCAGCTGAGGTATGAATTAAAGCCTGATGTCTCTTATCAAGATCTGATTAAGCAGTACATACACTGTAAGCTGGACTAATTCTCTACTCACATGCCTAAACAGGTCAGCGTCGGCAAACTCTTGTGTTTCAAATACCAGTGCCAGATAGTGGTAGCAAGACAGATCTGGCTGTAGGACTCATATCAATCCCATATTGGCTCCTCTCCACTAGTGAATTCAGGATTCATTTTACATGGTGCTGATTATGAACAATGTGACTCCTGAACAAGCCCCAATATGCAAGTTAATTTCTACTGATGCTAAAGGATGCCTTGTGCATTGATTTGACGCCCTGGGAATGACAACGGAATTATCAGCGAAATTCTAATTGATTTTCCTTTATTTGTCTGTGATACATTTGAACATATTTATGCCATTCTCTCTTTAGTCGTCTTCATTTCTGTTTCATTGTGCCATTTCTGGGGCCTTTTTTGTTTCTCTTTTTAAAAAATGATTCATCTTAAATAGTATCAGCACCGAAACTAGATGCATGAGAGAGATTTGTGGTGAGAGAGCCGTGACATCTCAGGGGGATTGTTAGCCAGCTTCAGGCTGTTATAAAGCACGTCAGTCGACCCGGCACTTAGATTTTCTTCCGTTTAACTATAAGATATAATCCAGATAAGCAGTATGCACTGGGAGAAATGTAAGTACAAAACATCATTGCTGTTTTCTTTACATGATTGTCAAAAGCCGTAAGAATACTCGCTCGTTTCATGCAGATTGTCCTATATTATATTATATTATATTATATTATATTATATTATGTCATATGATACAAATCTATTAATTTTAATTATAATTTTATATCTGCTTTGATTTTATTGAAGAGGTAAAAGAACAGCAGGATGTTTTAAAAACATTTTTTTTTTAAAACTAATACTGAATTGTTCAAATGGTTTCGCCTTTGTGTACATTGCATTTCTTGTCACTTGATGATGTAAACACAATAATATGAACATCATAATATGTTCAGTGTAATGCAATCCAGTATGATATAGCTTTGCAATACATACAACCTTTGTGGAGTGTAATTGCTTTTTCTTTTCTCCATGTTATTTTAGAGTAATAATCTTGAATAGTGTAAATCAGAGATTGTTACTGGGAGAAAGAATTAGATCTAGCTTAACTTGTTTGATTTTCCGCTGCTATGTTTTGGGCCAAGTAATTGTAATTAATTGTCATAATTAATTTGACTGTTCGCTAATCAGAAATGTAAAACCCAAACTAATGGATGGATGTGAATGGTGCTTAGTGGTCCCCCACCCTCCCCAGTAATGTACAACATGTCATTTACAACAACGACTTTGAAGTTAAAATCTGGAGTTTTTTGTTTTGTTTTTGAAAAAGCAAAGAATCATGTCAGGATCATATTGAAGCTGTTGTGTCGGGCTCTTTTGGAAAGAGGAAGGTGGTCATTTGGATGTTGGCTGTGTGTTGCTATTGGGCTGTAATCTTGATATGCAAAATGGCAGCAGCACAGTAAAATACTGCACAGCTGTGGAGCTTCCTCTTTTTTGTTGGTTGAGTCGCCTTGAGTCTGTCTGTGTGTTCATGTGTGGTTGATACAAACAGAGAAATGGAAGACAACAACATCTGTCCATTTGAGTTCAGTTCAAAGATTTCCTTCTGTAGCATTTATTTCCTTGTGCCTTTTTTTAAACAAGCTTCCTGTATATCAGGCACACTTTTTTTACAATAAAAGTTCTTTAAAAATAGATATATTTTATATATAAAGATATATATAGAGTGCTAGATTATGATATTTTTTATTTAAACATTTCCGGTAGTAGCAATTGTAAAACACCATTTGTGTCAAGGGAAAGAAATTCTAGAGCTATCTAACATGTAATGAAAAATCGTCTTTTTGCTTGATACATTTTCCCAACCCCAGTCTTTAAAGCTTCACTAGGCAGAACTTTTTTGGCCTCATTGGGCAAAAAATCTATGATAAACTTTCATCATAGTGTAATTCAAGTGTTCTGAGAGATAACTAGACTTCTGCACCTCCTCTTGGCTCTGTTTTCAGGCTTTAAAAAATCGGGAGACTTTGGCCAGTCACAGGTCATTTCAGAGAGAGAGCGTTCCTATTGGCTATGCTCCGGCTGGTGGGCGGTGCTTGGTATTTCTTCAACTGTTCTCAACATGAAACATTGAAGAGAGAAATAGGCATTACAGTAACAGAATATTGATTCATTTCAATTGTATTCATTTGATCAGCGCTGCCTAGTTTGACCGTTTGATCAGAGTTCGTGAGTGATTGACTCGTGGCTCTCATAGACGGAACTTGGACGGCAGGCTCCAGATCGGCTCTGACTGGTTGTTTTCCTCAGATCTGTGAAGTCTTGCAAATGCCATCAGGAGCACCGGAGGACACAGAGGAACATTTTTTTTTCAGATACCTGTCTCATGCACTACTGTCAGGATATAATGATTACAACACCCTTGCTTGCAGCAAACTCCTCTCACTGCTTTAGATCTTTGCCAGGAATCTTTACAAATCTTTTGTTCCTGATGGACAACCTATACTGGCGTACAGCAATTCTGCAGTTAGATAGTATTTGATCCAAACCATGATATGAAAAACTTGCTGAACACTCCCCAATTCCAACTAAACTGAGAAGAATGAATATCTTGTAGACATATAAACAGCTCATTTACCAGACAGTTTGAGTAGATTTCTAAGAGTGGATGGAGTCAAATCTTTCCTAAACCCATTCCCCAAATAGCAATGTGCAATCATGGCCTAACTGTAACTATTGCTTTTAGCCTCTCCATGACCAAAAACAAGTACACAATCATATAAGGAATGGTTAAAACAGTGTGTTATGTGTTTTTACTTAAAGGTGCAGTGTGTAGGATTTGTCGGCATTTAGCGGTGAGGTTACAGATTGCAACAAATTGAAACTTCTTCCGTGTGCCAAGCGTGTAGGAGAACTACGGTGGCTGATGCAAAGACGTGAAAACGCGAAAGGCTCTCTCTAGAGCCAGTGTTTGGTTGGTTTGTCCATTCTGGACTACTGTAGAAACACGGCGGCCGGAAGAGGACCCACTCCCTATGTAGATGTAAATGTGTCATTCTAAGATAACAAAAACACAACAATTCTTATTGTCAGGTGATTATACACCAAAGAAAACACATTTATTAATATTTTGTCCTGGATGCTACTATATCTGAGTGTTCTATAATGTCAGCCCTTAATTAATTGAATTAGGGAAATTTACACTCTAGCAGTTCCAGCCACACTTGTTACATATGTTCACCAAAGACATAGGTTAGTCGTCATTCTTTTGTAACGTTAAAAGTGAAACATACCCTTTGAAAATAAAACCAAAAAAGCACAAATCGAACCTTTGTTTTGCTTTTTTTTTATGAGCTAAGCAGCCAAACTAGAGTCTCATATCAGACTTATAATACTAGGACTAACTGCAATATATGATAAATTCTTCAATGTTTCTTCTTGACTATTCTGTTTAGTCTCACGTGTAATATTTGTCTCCATTTGCACTGAATTGTTTTTAAAAAAAACAGAACGTGTCTTTTAGTTTCCAATTACGGGATCATTCCTTATTTTAGGGGACGGTTGGCAACCCCATGGTGAGGATGCTGACTTTAAGTTGCCTATACCTGGGAGCAGTTAGCTTTAGCCTCAGTCTTTTAGCATCAGTTCACATACTGTATGTAGCCATCAAGTGTTTATTTAAGATCCTTTCACATTTCCAAGGCACGGAGCCAATGTTAGTTTAATTAGCGAGCTAGCTACAGTCTGCTCGCCACAGTTGTCATTTCAGCAGACTGAATTGACAGCTAGGAATGAGAAGACCGCTCTACCTTCGTCTGAAATCAAGGACCCATTGTTCTATAGAGTGCCGAGAATTTTGAGCGATAAATCTGCCACCTTTACTGTAAAATGTGCAATACATGAACAGAAAGCTTAGAGGGGGTGGGGCTTAGCGAACTGTCAATTGTGTTTCCAGTCCCCCGTTTCTGTTAGGCATCATTGACTTGTCTGTACATGGTACATTATCACGCCATTGTGTTTGTTTCTAGAGAGGGCCACTTATCCTGTCTGACCTGTGCAGGCAAATGAATTAGCTGCAGATAGGAATCTGGACATTACACTGGCAGGACATCCTCAGCCTAACAGAGGTTAAATAGAGGGCAGAAACAGCAGCAGTGCGTTCTTGTCTGCAATCCCTACCTAACATTCAGCAATGCACACTTCGTGTCAAATGAAGCTCATGTGATTATTATTATTAAATCACACTTGACGGAATTGCCACATTTTGTTTAGCCAACTCCACCAAAAGAGAAATCTCCAGCATTTGATGTATTAAGATCTGTTTATGTCAGTTCCTATCGGCAGAGATTTCCCATCAGTGATCACACCAAGGCACATTTAAGTTAGACCATATATGGGACGCTCCTCTATATGGCAGTCTGACTTTGTGATTTTGGACGAACAGGACAAGAGTTAATGTTTCATAAAAATCTGGTGCAGCTTTGCAGTAGAAACTAAAAATGCCAGAGGGTCTCATTACCTTCAGATGGCTGGTTAGCAGAACACTGTCAAACCAATGAACATTTGACCTTTCATTATGATACTATCTGTCACTTTAAGATTGATGTGAGTTTGTGTGTGGCATCAGTACAAGAGTGTAATTTTCTTTTCAACATCGTAGGAGACGTCTACCAGCTGCGTAGGTCTTTGCAATTATAATCTAATAGCCCTTTAGCAACACATGTGCAGACTCTTTTATTCTTCCTTTAATTGACTCAGATGACAGGTTAATGTTGAAATCAAGATACTTTAGGCCTAATAATTTATGTCAAAGTTGTGAACTAGTATTACTAAATACTACTAAATCATCTACAAAGAACTGAGTTTGCAATTTATACTAATCCGGTGCCGTTGTGTCACAGAGTTCATAACACATCCATTGGTTCACTAAGGTGGCTGCAATTGTCTGCGCCTGCCGGCTACGGGACACATTATGCATCCTATCCACACTATGCATTTTTAGCCATGCTAGCGGCAGCAGCGGTGTCAGTCTGTAAGTTATAGCTGGTCGGTTGGTCGATCCAACGCTTTGGTCCAGGCTGAAAGATCTCAACAACTATTGGATGGATTGCTTTGGATTGATTTGTACAGACATTCATGACCCTCCAACTTTGGTGATCCAGTGACTTTTCCTCTAGCGCCAAGAACAGGTTGACTTTTTTGTTATATAGTGGCATAACTTGACAACTGCTGGGTGGATTGCCATGAAATTTGCTCCAGATATTTAAGGTCCCGAGAGGATAGATTCTAATGACTTTGGTGATGCTTTAACTTTTCATCTAGCACCACCCTCAGGTCAAAATTTTAATTTGCCCAATACTTTAGTTTATGACCAAAATACATTATATTACATTAATGCTTATATTATATTCAGCGTAATTGTGCCATAATCACTATATTTTACGTAGATATTATCATATATACTGATTTTATATAGTGATCAGCGACTAAGTGAGTAATCAAATTGAAGTTAATGCCTTTTGCCTTGGCATGACCCCTTATTACTTTGCAGACAATGCAAAGGTAGAGTACCTTAACTTCCAAATAAGAGTCAAAGGTCAAGTTTGAGCTCCAGATTTATTTATTTTTTACTTCATTAAAAAAATAAGAATTGCCAAATTTCAAATATTCTGCCCACAATTCATTTGGCTGGACAACAACAAACTTTATAGTACTTTTTCCCAGTTCTACACTCTGGTGAGTTATGGTCTCTTGCCTTTGAAGGGCAGTGTTTTGGTGCATATATGAAGATCAGCCTCCATCTGCAGAGAGCTCATACTGCTGCAGTGCAGCGGGGAGAAACGGCATCACTCTCAATGTCTTTGTCGCCTCGGGCCGTACTGACTGATGGCATTAACTGCAGTGTGACATGTACAGTACTGTTGCTTTGAGTTTATTCAAAAGAGGCCCTCTCTGTCAGATTAGAGTTCTGCTCATGCTTATACTTGCAGGGAGTCATCGGTTGTAAACATTTCGACCTACTGGGAGACCATACTGCCTGAGGTCGCTGACAGGGTGGCTCCAGAGGACACTGAATACTGATGCTTGTATATTAAATAAATATTCAAATGAGTACAGAAAATCTTTTTGATGGTGTTGTTACCTGGAAGAGACAATAAACTTTCAATTCAACACAACTGTATTATTCCACGAAGGCCTTTTGATATTGGGCAAGTAAAAACAGACAGGAAACAGACATTATGCACAGACAGACAGCTGTTTAAGACTATGTTGAGCAATGTCAATTGTTAA
Source organism: Sebastiscus tertius (assembly GCA_916701665.1). NCBI lineage: Eukaryota > Metazoa > Chordata > Actinopteri > Perciformes > Sebastidae > Sebastiscus > Sebastiscus tertius. The sequence goes on from CAKAOH010022242.1 coordinate 10,917, forward strand.
AAATAAATAAATAAATAAATAGATAAAGAAAAAAGAAAAATAATAAAATAACGATAAAAATAAATAAATAAATAAATAAAAAATAAATGTACAAACTGTTACCTCTAATGAGTGCACTGGTTACTGGTTCATAAATCAACAGCAACCACAGCTGGTGCCACCATGGATATTAAATTGCAACCAAATAAATACTGATATATTTTGTTGTGTTGGATGTGAGACGATGAATAATGTTATAATTTATATTATTATATATTACTATCTTTTTTTTTTTTTTTTTTACCAATGCTGAAATGAAACCCATATGTATAATGCATTACATAAACATTATAAGACCTCATATTATGATGCTTTGCAAGAACAGTCATTTAGAAGTATCACAATTGCTCATAATCATTTGACCCACGCTTTCAATAACAATTATGGACAGAGAGGATGGTTGCAACCTGTGTGGTGATGTGACCAAATTGATATTTTTAGTCAAGAAGTTATTATATTATTTAGCTGTTTTGGACGGAATACATTTCATAGTGTGGGTGGCTGTTGCATCATGATCAAGCATGGGTAGGCAGAATATTTTTGGCATCATTGGGCAAAAATTCCATAATAACCTTTCAGCATATTGTAATTCAAGTGTTCTGAGAGATAACTAGACTTCTGCACCTCCTCATGGCTCTGTTTTCAGGCTTTAAAAAAATCTAGCCTGTGACGGGAGACTTTGGCCAATCACAGGTCATTTCAGAGAGAGAGAGAGAGTGTTCCTATTGGCTGTTCATTCAACGGAGGCAGCTGTCAATCACTCGCGAACTCAGATCAAACGGTCAAACTAGACAGCGCTGCTCAAGTATGAATTCATTTCTGTTACTGTAATGCCTATTTCTCTCCTCAGATGTTTTCAGAAACATCTTGTAGTGTACTGTTTAGCTGTAAAATGAGAAAGTTTGCTCTGGCTGGTGGGCGGTGCTTGGTATTTCCTCAACTGATCTCAACATGGCTGTCGGGGCACAGACTTTCTCATTTTTCAGCTAAACAGCACACTACAAGATGTTTCTGAAAACATTCATGGGGAGAAATAGGCATTGCAGTAACAGAAAATTGATTCATATTTGATCAGCGCTGCCTAGTTTGACCATTTGATTGGAGCTTGCGAGTGATTGACAGCTGCTCAGAGAAAGCGAGGCTCCAGCTCGGCTCTGAGTGGTTCTTTTCCTCCGATCTGTGAAATCTTCTTTTAATCATATTTGTTCCAATCTTGCCTACTGCTGCTTTAATTTATGCATGCAATGCATTTGTAATTTAGTTCACTTCGTAGACTTTCATGACGCCCCTGTAACACTGTAAATCACATCTTGACAGCATCATATGACAAAAAGTATCCATCATTTGTGTTTCCATAGTTCTTTTTCTTATTGTAATGATAAAAACTATGCAGCAGCAGCCCATATAGCGATAGGCTTATATCTATCTTATAAGCCTTCTATCTTCTATCTTATATCTTACTTCAAATGAGAGGCTAGTGTTTGTTTTAATAAGCATGTAATTAAATTAAATGAGATGTCTCTCTCTTTCTTTCTGTTTCTGGCCTCTCTAGCATCATCATCAGCACTGGCCAGGTCCAGACCGTACCAAGGTGTCCGAGTCCGAGACCCAGTCAAAGAGCTGCTGAGGAGGAAGAGAAGTCTGGAGCCGCACTGCACCAAGACAGCACCCCCTACTGCGGTGAGGACACCATGACACATGACATGCATGACGCATTTTATCATTTACACATTAAATCATTTTTACTCAGTTTTGACATTTAAAATGAGTATGTACATTTAAAGCAGCAGTGGGTAGAAAGGGAGAAAATGTGATTAACAAAAGTTATTTTTATAAAACGGTCACTATATCCTGACAGTAGTGCATGAGACAGGTAATCTGAAAGAAATCCTATGCCTCTGCGTACAGACCAGTGGAAAACAAACACTCAGAGATGATCTGGAGTCTGCCGTCCAGCTGCCGTCTATGAGAGCCGGCTGTCAATCACTCGCAAACGCCGATCAAACGGTCAAACTAGGCAGCGCTGATCAAATATGAATCAATATTCTGTTACTGTAATGCCTATTTACATCTTGTAGTGTACTGTTTAGCTGTAAAATTAGAAAGTTTGTGACCCGGCAGCCATGTTGAGAATAGTTAAAGAAATACCAAGCACCGCCCACCAGCTGGAGCACAGCCAATAGGAACGCTCTCTTTCTCTCTGAAATGACCTGTGATTGGTAAAAGTCTCCCGTCAGGGCTAGATTTTTTAAAATGGAATTTTTGCCCATTAATACCAATAAATATACTGCCTACTGCCACTTTAAGTAAAACAAATCTTCAGCATTCATTTACATACTGATACATTTTAAACAAAGTTTCCCACCAGTTTTGGGAACACATGTGGAGCCCTCCACCCTTTCCAAAGAAAATCCCTTCCCGAAAAAGCCTTGCAAATACTGCAACCACATTCTTCCTTGTACCTTTATCACAGCATCATTAGTCATTAAACAAATAGGCACAGGATTTACTGTAGCAGCAGTTACAGTATATGGAGCAATGATTGCTCAGGATTAGGAGCTGTCGGACTAATGAAAACATTTCAAACCTGATACTGAAAATATAATGTATTTAGCGGTAGTAGGAGCGGAATTACTTTTCAATGTATTCGTCTGAAAAACAACCGCAGACATTTCTTGTCAATGCTCCGACTGTGTCAAGTTCATGAACGTTTTTTTTTTTTTTTTTTTGTCTTTTTAATAATCGTTTTTTTTTTCAGTTTTCTCTTTGATGTACCTAATCATGTCAGAATAACATGTTGCATTTCCTTTATTGCGTTTTGATGATTTACCACCATTAGTCTCCAGGCTGACATTCTTCCCCCATCAGAACTGTCATGGAGATGAATGGAGTCAAAAGAAATGCGTATGGGCCGAACATCCGGATGATGCTTTGTGCTGGTTGTAAAAGTGGACCTTATCGAGCAGACGCTGCAACACAACAGATGTAGATTGTTCTGTGGGGAGTCATTTTTTCCCCCCAACTGGAACCTTACTGAACAAGTTATAAATGGCATTTTGAAGAGCTGAAAGAAAGGGGCTCCCGTGGGGGCCATCCGGATGTGAGCAGTCAGGACCCAGGGCCTATCCCAGGGCGAGGGGAGGGGGGGGTTTGTCCTTATATAATCCAGGTGTTTTTCCATGACAGTTACAGCCATTCCCTGCATGGCTCCAGGGCTCGGCACACAGCCCTATGCAAAATTACTTGCAGCCTTGCCAAAGCGCCCTCCCACTTGCTATTTATTACACCTACCAGACCAGGAGAAGACACACACACACACAAACTCCCCTCATACACACCCTTTGATAAGAGAGAAATAACATGACATACTGAGTGTGTGTTATCTTCTGATGCATTGCAAAACGTAACAGCTTTTCCGTGGAACAGGAAAAATGGATTTTGAAACTCCCGTTGGCATCCTTCTCGGGTTCTTTAGGCTCGGTTTACTCCTGTTTCTGAGAATAAAATTTCCCTTGTGTACTTTCGACCTTTAAGGAGGATCCGTGGTACGCCTCTCCACCTTTCAACCAGAGGTTTTAAATGAATCCCATGTTGTTAATCACTGGAGCACTGCGTTCCTGAATAGTTTGACATTATGGAAATTTTATTTTCTTGTCAAAAGCTAGATGATGTGTATGCTACGAAGACAAACATGTAAAAACCCCCCCCAAAAAACATGCAAAAATGTACAAAAAACAAAGTATAATAGTGGTTTAACATGGTTTTTACATGCGGGGACAATTTCTTGACAGGGCACAGTAACTTCCAGGAGGTTGCCTGACAACCTCACAGTGACCCAGCTTGTTGTTTTTGCATTTCTGGTTTAGCACAGATTAAAAAAAACAAAAAAAAAAACACGTGATGTGTGATAAGTTAATGAGTGAACTTGAGAAGTGCTGGCAGGCACATTTTTTCCAACTTTTAGTCTGAGCCAAGCGAGCTACTTCTGTCTGTTTTTAGTCTGCATGCTACACTAAGCTAACCAGCACCTTCATATTTAGCTGACACTCTATCACTGTTCCCTGCAAGAAAGCAAATATTTAAAAAAAAAGGTGACCTATTTCTTTAAAGGGAGATTTGTCAAGTATTTAATACTCTTATCAACATGGGAGTGGGCAAATATGCTTGCTTTATGCAAATTAATGTATATTTATTTTTGGAAATCAATTAACAACATAAAACAATGACAATTATTATCCAGAAACCATCACAGGTACTGCATTTAGCATAAAAAAAAAAAAAAATGCTCAAATCATAACATGGTAAATTGCAGCCACAGCTTCACAACAACAGCCGTCAGTGTGTCAGTGTGCTGACTTGACTATGACTTGCCCCAAACTGCATGTGATTATCATAAAGTGGGCATGTCTGTAAAGGGGAGACTCGTGGGTACCCATAGAACCCATTTTCATTCACATATCTTGAGGTCAGAGGTAAAGGGACCCCTTTGAAAATGGCCATACCAGATTTTCCTCGCCAAAATTTAGTGTAACTTCGTAGTGTTATTTAGTGTTCTTCCGCCCGCAACAACCTCTGAAAGACAGAATAACAGCCGGGCCCGCCGGTGGGCTGTCAGAGTTTTAAGGGGTTATTAATTAACCCTAACCCATCAGAGGGCAGGTCTTTTTTTTGGTTGCAGATTTGCTGACATATTGTACAAAGGATTATTGTTTAGCCACAGAGCTTTGGTTTGAGATCCTTGTATTTGACGTAGTGCTTTGTTGAAGTGCTTTCAGTTTACAGTAAACACAGTCAGCACGTTCATAACCACAAACGGTATTATTGGTGTTATTAAAACTGAACCGTAACAGTAACCCATTGTCTTTTTTTCAAGGACCAAATGTGAAAAGGTTGTTTATTTTCAGCGTCAGATTCATTTTTCAAGTGCAGTGACCCCTCAGCACTTAAAGTAAAAGTGACAATAGATGAATTTAGTGTTTGGTGTCATGACAGAGCGCCTCCACTCTCCACCTGCTGTCAGAGCTGTAACACTAACCAGTTACTCTGCAGTCTCATAAGCATCTGATAGCATATGCCCTGCTGCACTCTGACACCGCTGCTCGCATCAATCAGTGCCCGAGAACTGACACTAGCTGTCAGGACCGTCACTTTCACTGCTGCCTCTCTCATTACTTCTTTGACCTTGATGAAAAATGTCATGAAGTCAAGGAACCGTGATGTTAAAGCTGCAGTGGGTAAAAAATGGAGCAAATATGATAAAAAAAAAGTAATTTTTTATAAAACGGTCACTATATCCTGACAGTAGAACATGAGACAGGTAATCTGAAAATAATCATGTGCCTCTGTGTCCTCCTGTGTCCTCCTGTGTCCTCCGGTGCTCCTAACTGCATCTGCAAGATTTCAAAGACCAGAGGAAAACAACCAATCAGAGCTGATCTGGAGTCTGCCGTCCAGCTGCCATCTATGAGAGCCGGCTGTCAATCACTCGCGAACTCCGACCAAAAGGTCAAACTAGGCAGCGCTGATCAATTATGAATCAATATTCTGTTACTGTAATGCCTATTTCTCGCCTCAAATGTTCTCAGAAACAGCTTGTCATGTACTGTTTAGCTGTAAAATGAGAAAGTTTGTGACCCGGCAGCCCATGTTGAGATCTGTTGAAGAAATACCAAGCACCGCCCACCAGCCAGAATACAGCCAATAGGAACGCTCCCTCTCTGAAATGACCTGTGATTGGCCAAAGTGAAAACAGAGCCATGAGGAGGTGCAGAAATCTAGTTTTCTCTCCGAACACTTGAATTACAATATGCTGAAAGGTTATTACCAGACTTACGCCCGGTGGAGATAATAACACTTTCATATGTTCATATGGGCATGCCAGCATTTTATTAAGACTTGAAAAAAATGTGAATCTATATCCTTTGAGGATAAGGTTTTCAGAGTTCCATTTCTTTTACTTCAGCCTGGGATCTTTCTTAGAAATATAATCTCTACTTGTCAGATCTTTGGACATTCTGAGAATTGTTAATAGTCCTGCTAATCTACCTCCATCTGTGGGTGCAGCTGGACTCCACCCTCTCTCTTTGAACAAGCTGTTATGGTGTGAGACAACTGTGTCCGTTGGGCCCTCAGGGATTATCATATCCACTCACGCAATATGATCAATTATTAAATTGCAGTTTGGAAGTTTACAGGAAATTGTGCTTTGTGGAAAACATTCATCCATTGTGTTCCGCCTTGTTGAGCTCTAACGTATAATCTTGTGCATCACAGATATGTAATTAAATATATCCATTACCAGTGCGAAACATAAATGTACGATGATGCAATGAATTTCTTGAATCTCTTTCTTGAATTTCCCTCGGGATCAATAAAGTTACTATGTATCTATGTATCTATGATACAGATTATACATTAGAGCAGTAAATAGACACAATTACGAGACAGAATTAAGCTTTAACTTGTGTTTTATCTATCTAGCTTGGCTTTTAAAAAGTGTTTTCTTGCGTTTGGATTTTTGCAAAGAAACAGATCAATTTATGTCATATTGTTAAATGTTTTATCATGCTAAAAATCTCTCAAAATTCAGCTTTAGTTACACATGGATCAATTAATTAAGACCATTTTGTACAAACCCTTGAAGACCGTATCTGTATGTGAATACACTAACAATTTCTGGCTTGCATCTCTAACACACACAAACACACTTTAATTACAATCTCGACTCAGCTGCTGCTCCCACCTGCTTGGACGGTACAAGTGTAAATACTGTATATTTATATGTCAACATTACAGTGTAGACTATAGTTGTACAGCAGCAACACGTGGTTACGGTTCTACTGAAAAATATTGACATGCCGAACTCACTTTTTTAATCTTTTTTTCAGCATGTGGTCACACACAACAACCCGTCATCGTACACACAAGGTACATGTTCATTCCTAACAGCTGCATCTGAGAGTCACCTGGCACAAATTGATACCTGTTAAGTAAAAGCATGTGTCTCTGCCTGTCTTTGAAGACTCACGTTCAAACTTCTCTTCCGAAAATCAGGCATGTTTGGCTCTGACGTTGCCGACGGCTCTCCAGCTGAGCCGTCAACTGCAGTCGGTGACGGAGGGCTGCAGCAGTGTGCAGGATGGAGAGCTGCACCACCTGCCGCTGGCCTGCAGGCCGCTGTGACACCCTGGTCTTCATCTGACTACAACCAGCAGGACCTTTCAGCTCAGACTCTGGCCTACTCACAGGCCCCCACCCTCACTGCCGATGTGTACATGCAGACTCTGTGTCCCAGCTACACCATGCTCACCTACACACACGCACCATTGCTTACTAACTTTGGGGTGAGTAGGAGAAATGTCTTCATGTGAACAAAAGTGTGCTTAATGTTTTACCTGGAAAGAACAACACAGTCTCACGGCAATTCGTGAAATAGTCTCAAAATGTAATCTACTTGATTCGTGTACACAGACACAAATTTCCCTTTTTTTTCCTACGAATGTCCATCAACACGTGACGCCTGTGTCAGTCTTTTCAAAATAAAACTATTTAGTTTGGTTTAGTAATAGATCAACTTGGTTGGGTTTAGGCAACAAAACTACTTAGTTAGGTTTAGGAAAAGATCGCGGTTTGGGTTAAAATAACACCGGAAGTGGTGTAACTTATGTACGGAAGATACGTGACAAATAAATCAACTTTGACTTCTGGTTTCACACGGGACACAAATACCGGTCTCCTGGGTGAAAGTCCTGTGTTTTTTGACCTAACCATCCACCCCGACCTTCTCTCTATGTGGCATTTGCCATTCTCTATACTTCCCGGTTCACAATTTGTGGAAGTAATCCCTTTTTAACTATATAAAAATGTGATAAACAATGATAAAGTATTAATCCTATAACCCTGATTTTACTACTGAAACAGCATACTATCATAATGATACTGTATTGACCCCAGTGCTGTAATACTCACACTGGCCACTGTAACTCACAACTTTAGTGATATAATGTGAACTCCAAGTCACCTCGCAGGTCCAGGGGGCCCGAAACTGGGAAATCGGCCTCTGACATTATATACGACTGGAGAGGTAACTGAAATATGTCGATTAGAGAGATTTTGACAGGGACCAGTAAAAAAGGAGGATCCGATGAAATATCGCTATAGGAGTTCTTTGATCTAGTATATATGGTTGTGTTTTGGTGCCCGCGAGCAGTCGCGTTCCGGATCGGCTCGGGTTTTAGTTTGTTTATCAGTAAACAAAATAAAGCTCTTTTTGTTCCTGCAATATACTTGTAAAGCTTCAAGTGATTTATTTCATTAACTAGTGTTGACTTTCCGACTCTATTAAAATTGAACATTGAAGAACCTTGAACTGAGATCTCCGCCGTTTCAAGGCCTGAGATATCAGACTCTACAAATTACGTGGATTACATACAAATTGATTTTGTGCTGACCGTCAAGAAAAAAAAAGTGAAATTTGTGTCTATGTACACCAATCAATACATTCAATTTTGTGACTATTTCACGAACTGATGTGCGACTGGGCTGGACTAAATCTCTATAGGGGCATTTGAAAGAGGAAGAATCCTGGGTTCCAGCATCATCATTTCTCCATCAACAGGAAGTGATGCAACTTTAAATATTGAGCTCAACAACCGATGCAACTGTTACTAGACATGTTGCATATTCCTGTTATTAAGTTAAAGTAAAGAACTGGAAGACTGGATGTACTCAGTTCTAGCAAAGAGTATAGAAGCAAAGAGACGAAACAGACAATAGATGGCGCTGCGGTAGCGCTGCCGCCATTTTGGACTGAATATGCCAATGAGTCTTTGGCCATGGATGTATGAAGAGACGACAATAAATCAATAAATCATTTTTTTTTTTTATAGGTAAATCATTTTCCCAATAGAACACTTAAATATCCCTCATTTAAATCATTATGTCCTCAAATTTTTAAAATCAATTAATAGCTGAATCTAGAGTTATTTACCTCGGCATAATGAACGTGCATCAGACCGACGGGACTGCACCGCCCTGCACGCTCATATGACATATCCCGTTCTGCCAGCTTCCTGTATGTGACTGTAATAATGGATATATTGGCTGTAATTCATCACTTTTATTATCTTATAATTCACCCATGGGCTGTATGCTGTAGGCCTGTACCGTGGTGGATGTATTAACGTCTTTGTTCCCAAACAACCGGCTATCGGCCAGTAGCTAGTAGTGAAACACTGGTCACACGGACCAGTGGGGTGGGTATAATCTGGTATAATCAACACTGCGTGGACCAATACTGGGTCACTGGCCTAAAGCGTTGTTGGCTCAGTTCAAAAAGCTCAATCTCTTCACACTGTCGATCTAAACAAGACAGGCAATTGCAGTTTTGAGCAAATATTTGTGTTTTTGCTAGTTGGAAGTTCCTTTCAACATGAACCTTTTAGTCATTTTCTGTTGTTTCAGACCATACCTATGGGCCCAGCACCAGGCTCCCTCCCTCAGATGGAGCTCCCAGACTCAGGGTTGACCTACCTCCCCTGGGCCCAGCCCATTACCACCATATCCACCATGCCGAACCCGGGGGTCCAGTTCGCCCCCGGCTCCGCAGCCCTGCCCGGGTCACCTCTGGTTCACATGCCCTTGTCCATGTCTTTGACCACCATGATCCCTCAGCTGGAGGCTCAGGGTGTAGTAGATCACCCTCATCCGCAGATACTGGACCTCCCGCAGCGTTCAGAACACCAACTGGACCCTGAGCCACAAGGCCAGTCTCTGGATGAAGATCCAAGGTTGGAGGCGGAGTCCCCAAACCTCCTGGATAAACTTCTGGAGGACCAAAAGGGTGACGGCGAAGAGGAGGACAAAGACTCGTACAGCAGCTCGCTTTTTATTCCGAATGTCTGAAAATACAAGTGTTCATCTGTCCATGGAGAGTAGCATTGTTTATGTTTGTTTCCCAGGGCCACCATTAAAGTATTATTTGGGTTTATTACAACTTCATTTGGATTATGATAGCACTGTACCCACTAAAGTAATTGCTGAGGTCGATGCTGACTAAATAACCTGGTGAAAGTGGGAAACCCCGCCCCAGAACCCAGAACCCAGGCACTCAGGGGCCCCGAAGGCCACATGACTGTCTGTGTGACAATTAATTTGTAATTACAACTTTTTTCAGTAATATGCACCGCTAAAGCTCAATAAAAGGGCTAAACTCATATCATATCATTTCATATCATATCATTTCATATCATATCAAACTGATGGAGTGTTTGGCTGTTTTTTAAACAAACATGTAAGATATTTATGCTTTTCTTAACCTATAATTAGTTTGCAGCTGTTTACTTTTTGCAGCAAAATCTGTCATTGAAAAATTCCGGGTCATGAGTTATGACACAGTTTTCTGAAACAGACTTTTTCCTGATGTTTCCCCCGTCCATCTCCTTGTTGCCTTGAGGTGTCCTGCAAAGCTGTTTTTCTTTCTTTTTCTAGCTGATGATTTGTGTCAAACCAGAAGAAGAGCTGGGATCATGCTTGCGAGCAAGTTGACCATGGAAAAAGAAAGATTAAGTAGTAAGTTTTTGTACTGACTGTGAGTGAAAACTGTATTCTGTAAAAGGGGCATTTGAAAGAGGAAGAATGTTCAAATGATAAATAAAGCCCCTTTCCCACTGGAGAAAAATCTGATCGGCAGTGATGGACACCTGGGAGGACACGCTAATTTCCCCCCCTTTTCTGGTGCGATGCTATGTGATGTGCGTTGAAGTGAATTAGGCCTGTAAAAGTTAACGCGAAAATAATCCGTTAGCGCAATTTGTTTTAACTGCACTAATTTATTTAATGCATTTACGAAACTTGAGGTTTTTAGGTCGTAGCTCATTTTTTCAATGTCATACTGACATACAACATATTGTTCCTATTTAAATTGTTCATATTTTGTTTCATTTTTGTTTTGCCTTTTTTTACTGTGTTGTATCTTGCTTTTTGTTTTTACCGATGCTTCTTGTTTCTGCACTATCCCCTTTGCTGCTGTACACTGCAAATTTCCCCACTGTGGGACTAATAAAGGAATATCTTATCTTAATATCTTATCTTATACTAGCTTGTCGTGAAGGAGGCTGAATAACTCTCCAAACTAATTTGGAACAAACAAACACATTTTGGTGAGGGAAAAACTGGCATGGCCATTTTCAAAGAGGTCCCTTGACCTCTGACCTCAAGATGTGTGAATGTAAATGGGTTCTATGGGTACCCACGAGTCTCCCCTTTACAGACATGCCCACTTTATCATAATCACAAGCAGTTTGGGGGCAAGTCACAGTCAAGTCAGCACACTGACACACTGACAGCTGTTGTTGTCTGTTGGGCTGCAGTTTGCCATGTTATGATTTGAGCATATTTTTCATGTTAAATGCAGTACCTGTGAGGGTTTCTGGACAATATCTGTCATTGTTTTGTGTCCTTAATTGATTTCCAAACATAAAGCAGCATATTTTCCCACTCCCATGTTGATAAGAATATTAAATACTTGACAAATCTCCCTTTTGAACAGATAAAAAAATGTGCGATTAAAAATGTAATCGATTGACAACCCCTAAAGTGAATATATAATAAATAAAATCAACAGGGATTTGGACACTTATTATAATTTATTAACGTACAATACATACAACTAATATGCAGTCCTCAAATCAACAGTAATTTTACCTGGCTTTACCTCTTTCTACTGTTCCAACAATTACCAAGTCTGGTTTGAGAGTTTGAACGAGAGACTGAATAAGTAACAGATATTAAAAAAAAGAGAAGTAACATGTTCACTGTTTACTAACCCTGCTTCCAGTGCCGTCCGTGACATTGAACATGACACACCAGGAAAAAAACAGAAAGGCCAGTACAACTATATTTAGCGGGTTTTCCTGTGTCTAGAAAAACCTGCGTATACGCACTAATTTTGGTGGGAAAAGGGGTGTAAGTCATTGATTATTGATGAAAATCGATCCTACTTTACCATATATATATTTCTCCCCCTAAAGCAAACTGAAACAAGTGTGACATGCAATACATTACATTTCCGTAAGTAAATATACAGCATATAATATGCTGTTAACACAGAGATACAGCTGTGTCTGGTGGAGAGAGATAAAGCAGGCAAAGTATTTTAAATCAGTAGATATCATAACGAACAGGGCCGGTGCCTTAAGGCATAAGGCACTGTTGTTCAAGCAGAAATATTAAAGTTGCAAATTCTTTACTTTTAATTAGTTACAACAAAGCGCATTGGACCGCCTTACACTGAGGACTTTGCCCCAACGCTCGTGCTTGCTCTTGGCAGTGAAGGCCTCTTACTCTCAGGGGTTTTCCCCCAGGGGAAACTGACATCGTGAGAGGGGCTGCAACTCATCTGTCAAATCTCACACCTGGAAACACCTGAGATCGTATCACAAGGGGGGAAAACGTGGCAGGCCTGCCCGTGTGATATAGGAACATGTGAAGTTAGAAGTTAGCTTTGGTGGTGACACTCCAAAATGGGCACCAACCGGTGAAAAAAGGGGCAAAAGAAAAGATAATAAATCACAGTGACTGAGATGCAAATATAATTCTCATGCACGAGAGGGTTTTTATGAATTCCCAGAGTGCATATTTCTGAGTTCATTGTTTTATATCACCACAAATTAAACGTGAAGTCTTTCAATGCTGTATGTTTGTATGAGCGTGATGATACCAGGAAGTATGATGGCAACGCGTGTGGTTAAAATTCAAGTTCAAACCTCTGTGTGCTTTTAAGAGCCCTGTTAATGTGCACAGCCCTTGTAAACTTATTCAAATGCATCATCATTTCATCTGCACTCTTTGATTATTGGCAAATGATTTATCTGGTGACTCATTCAGTCGGCATGTGTTGTTCTTAAAACGTGGATGAAAGAAAGGACAGTTGGTCCTCTGCTTGTTCTCATGTCCGTAGGGTGTTTCAGAAGCTCCAAGGCAGATAAACGGTAATGTCATGTGTGACGATTGACTCGTGTTTGCTTGCATCTCCGTCAAATCTTTCTCCTCCTCCTTTCAGTGCAACAGCCTAATAGTTTATTTAACCTCGTATGCAGAGTCGGAGCTGTAGTGTCTTACGAGAGCAGCACGTGTTGCTCACAGAGAGTCCCTTTAAAGCACTCCATCTTTGGGCCAAGAGGCATTGCAGGAACATGCCTGTGCAGCGCCTTTGATAGCACGCACGGGTGGGACACACAGAGTCCTCACCAGGGCTTTTCATGGAAAGGTTGGGCCCCAGGGTCTCAGAAATCTGGCACCTTAAGGAGGCTGAGAATACACATTTCACAATTCGTCCCAATTAGAGTCCTTTTATATTCATTCTGCTGCGGCACTAGCACAGCAATCGCAGCTAATGCAAACTTACATGGTATATTACCACGTTGTAGTGATCCACCTTGCAGGGTTTATAAGGTGTAACTAATGGATTTATTAAAGGATAATAATAATAATAGATAATAGATCAATTATAAGCTATTAAGAAGAACAACTTTTGGGTTGGCAGGTTATGAAAACTCCCTTTGGCAAGTGTTTATCCTTTCTATTTAGATAGAATGCAGGTATGGACAGGTTTTTCACTTTCTGATAAACAAGTCAGCAGTTATACATGTTGAAATGGGTTATCAAAGTTAATGCGATAATGCTGTATAAATGCAAATTTGTTTTATCTTGCGAATTTTAGGTTGCAGCTATAGAAGCTAGAGTGAAGATGCTGGCATCATATGAAACTAAAAAGGTTATCTGTGAACGAAAATGGATTCTATGGGTACCCAAGAGTCTCCCCTTTACAGTTATGCCCACTTTATGGTAATCACATGCAGTTTGGGGCAAGTCATAGTCAAGTCAGCACACTGACACACTGTCAGCTGTTGTTGTCTGTTGGGCTGCAGTTTACCATGTTATGATTTGAGCATATTTTTTATGCTAAATGCAGTCCCTGTGAGGGTTTCTGGACAATATCTGTCATTATTAGTGTTGTTAATTGATTTACAATAATAAATATATACATGCATTTTCATAAAGCAGCATATTTGCCCACTCCCATGTTGATAAAAGTATTAAATACTTGACAAATCTCCCTTTGAGGTACATTTTGAACAGATAAAAAAATGTGCGATTAAAAATGTAATCGATTGACAGCCCTAAACCAACCCTATATAGAGGTTGACATATCAGAAAATGGTACTGTAATATTTTCTAATTGAATGAGCATCTTTTCAGGCTTTTCATGGTTGAAGTTATAGTTAATAGTTATTGCGAATGTTTATTATGAATAACTTTTATTGTTTGCATGAATATTTCTTGGATGAATCATCAGTGGAATACTTATGGACTTAAACATTCAGGGCTTGTATTTGCTGCAAACAGCCTGTCTCATCTTCTCCTCACAGCACCAATAAGGAGCCACAACTATATACTAATAAATAACAGGGATCAAGATGCCATCAGTCAATCAGACATCCTGTTACTGTCGGCTGCAATAAAGTGTAGCTGAAATGGAGACACTGAAGATTTCAGCACAATGCCATATAGACATAAAACAAAAGCCTAATTTTAAAAAATATGAAGGTAATCCAGTGATTCCATTCTAAACATCATAAATTTTTACTCAAGCAATTTAATTATTATGTGGTAACAGATTTGATTTGTTGACATCCAATCTCACCATGAGGTCAATTTTGTGAGCTTTTACTCTGTCGATGCTCAGAGCACTTTTTCTGACCTCTTGTGGACGTTGGTGAAATCCATTAAGCTCAGAAAAATAAAAAAAATTGATCTACAATTCCATGAGGAAAACTGTGTGATGTGATTGAAAGCTCCAGAACAGCTACCAAATGGTCTTTGTGGTGAGATTGTATTGTTTGGCAATTATAATTCACAAGGTCAAGAATGAATCACAGAATTTGATTTGATTTTTTATATTAAAATGCCAAAATTAGCAGGATATATCATTCTCGAATGTAAACCCGAACCTGAGTGTTTGTCTGTCAGGTTGCCATAGAGATACAAATTATAGCAGTGACTCGGGAGAAAAACCCTGTGACTCACCCTGTCAACACCTCAACACTTCAATGGCCAAGATTATTTTTCTTCTTAAGTGTCTTAAGTCTTTTAATATTTTAACTCCTGTGCTATCAAATCATGTCAAACGCTTTTTTGCACTTTAACTACAGTATACTCATTTATACAAGATGTAACCTGAGAGTGATTCTTTGATTGCTGCACCTTTTACAAGCTGTTACAAGCTTGGGTTTTCAGAAGAAGAAGAGTTAGCTGAGAAGATTGATATATCACTCTCATATCTGTCCATTAAATATGAAATTACAGCCAGCAGTCATTTAGCTTATATTAGCATAAACACTGGAGACAGGGCTTAATTCTGTACAAATGTAAAAAAAAATCAAAAAAACAATCGGCCTCCCAGCACCTCTTGAGCTCACTTATTTGTTTAATCTGTAGAAAAACTGATGCGTAAAATAGGACAATTCACTGTTTAACAGGGGGTTATGTGGCGGACTATTTCTTGGAAGGGACTGGCACATAAACCCCTGATTAAACAACGAATAATAAGTGAGCTGGGAGGAGGATTTTGTTACCTTTGATACACAGTCTGGCTAGTATGGAAGATGGAACCTGCCAAAATCAAAAATAAATAAATAAATGACTCAAATAAATAAATGTGTAATTAAATGTAGCAAAAATAATATAAAAAATAAATGTAGTTGTTTTTTATTTATTTAATTATTTTTTGCATTTATTTTTTGTTCTTTCTTTATTTTTACATTTGTTTTTTAATACCTCCGCCAAGGCCATAGGCCTGCAAGGAGGTATTGTTTTCACTGGCGTTGGTTTGTTTGCTTTTCTGTCTGTCTGAATTTTTTGGAGGGGTGGATTGAGCACAATCAACAATCCATAACATTTTGGTGGCAATCCAGATCATGATCTGGATTCAGGAATTTTCTTAGGAATTCTGATCAGCCTCAACATTAAAACCACAGGGTATAACACATGCGCAGTGTAACTGATGACGCATTGATAAAAGTGATGTTCATATGTGGAGATTATCTTGCTGAACAAAACGTGTATCATAAGTAGTATCATAAACGTTTGTTTGCCACAGAGTTTATTTTCTGCAATAATCCAAAACCCAATGGAACAATCACATTGGCAAAGAATGCTCCTAAAACCTTAAATAATATTGGCATATCCTGCGTCTTAATCGGAAAAAATGCTCCATTTGGAATAAGGCCTAATTCAGAATATCCAAATGGAATATGCTGTTTACACAACCCGTATCAAATTTGGAATATTGCCATATTCGGAATAATGGTGGAATATTAGTGTGCATGTAAACGTAGTCAGTAATGACAGAGACTAAAGTTGATTTTAAAAAGCCAACAAAAAAAACCCCCATCAATGTTAGATTAGTTGCGATTGTGAAATCATACAACAGCTTTCCAAAGGGTTTCCTAAAAGCCCAGAGGGAGTCAAAGTTCTGCACATCTTATACAGAAAACGTACCAATCATCTGCCATCATTATTGCTTGTATTACTTGTGCATTTGATTTATCATGGTCTCCATCTGTGAAGAAAAACAGCCTTTTGCAAGAGGCATAAAATAACACAACAAGCGATACTAAAACCAGCGCGGTCGTGCCGAGGCCTGTTCTTCCTGCTCAGCTCTCAGAGAACACCGACAGTAATGTGAAGGTTGTCCCTTAAACAGTCCAAGACGCCACACATCAAGATAGCGGGCCACCTCTAAAGAGGGGGAAGGAGGTCTAAAGGAGCCTGCATGTTATTGTTTTCTCATATTTAGTTTTTCAACTGTTCTCAGGTATCTCTACAGTTATCTAATAAGACGGGAAATGCAGGTAGAGTCAGTGTTAATGTCAGGAATGTTGTGGTTAAATAAAGAAACGATTATTTCCATTGGCGTTGTTTAGATTGAACCATGTATACTGTGAAATACCCGTCAGGTAAGCTCTGTGTTCAGACTGCTATTTTCCATATACATTTCTGAAGGTGGTGCTCCTCTTTCATTTCTGTCTGATCATGCTCGGGTTAGTAAATAAATCATGATAAGCATCACTTCCTTTGCAGAGCACTGTTACTGGAAAAGCATAGACCAGAAAAAAATAAAACACACATAAGAGCTTTGATGAACTGAAATCACTCTGAGTCACTTTATTGTTCTTTTAGCAGCGATTTATTTCTATGAAACCTCTGACTTTAATAGTGTGGACTAACCTACTTCACAAATAGAAACACAGTACTACTCTATCCACTTACCTGCTGTTTGATCACTTTCAGTGCGACCTGCCAACCCAGAGTTCCTGTTATCGGGCCTGGGTGTGTGTTGGGAAACATGAATGAAACAGCCTTTGATTAACTCAATAAAGAAACACCCTCTGATATGAATGTGACGGGCTCATTTATCAGTTGTTGCGAAATACAGAGTAATGCTATTTACACTATTCACCATCCACCTTTTCTTAAGGCCTGATAACACTTTATTGTCAAGGTTTTAATGTGTCATATCTCTCCGATCTAACAATTGGACGATTGTTCTTCCATGGCACCCGTGTTGGGGATTGAATAGAAAAGCATTGATCCTGTTGATTAGATATTAACAAGGACAAAGGCAGCACTGTGTGTAGACACATACGATTTGATTCAGTAAATCTGATCATAAAACTTCAAAGGAGCCTCATGAAGTTGTACAGCTTGAACACTGTGCAACATCCAGTTTGAATAGGAGCATTGGTGTAACTCACAGAGTGTACAGTACTGCTCTGTGATGACTGACACAGCTGGAGCTGCATGGTTATCTTTATCATGAGCCATCTTCCTCTCAACTGTACAATATGTGCAATGAAAAATACTGTTAGTGTGACTGCCACTAACATTTGTACGGTCATATTTTTCAATGGTCAGTTTTTAACACCAACACGGTGCACATCTGCACCACGCGGTTACATATGATAGCGGGGTCGTCGTGGAAGCACCCACCCACCGCAAAGAACATGTATTGCCAAGAAGTTAAAGTCAATTGTGCGTTCGATTGCAACGTCAGCGCCCAGCAGCAAAGCTATACGCTTCCGCCATTTTGGACTGAAAGTGACTACCAGCGACGGCAGTAAACCGTCCGCCTAAAAAGTGCCGTATAAACGTAAAACAAAATAATTTCTATTCTATTGTCATATTCTACGGAAATGGCCTGTGTTGAACAATAAAATATCAAAAATATAGTGAGCGTTTTCAGTACAAAATGGTGGCAGCGGCTGTTTCATCTCTTTGCGTCTACATTCTTTGCCCTCAGATTCCCCAGCACGAGGGCTGCAACAAACAACTATTTTGATAATCGATTCATCTTAATTAATTAATCTGTTAATTATTCGATTGATTGATTGATTGATGATGGCCTGTTACGGCATCCTGCCGCCAGAGGGTGCTGTTTGGTTCAGGAGTGGAGTAGTGTTGAGGATGAAGGGGGAAGGAGAAGAAGAGCGTGTTGTGAAAAACAAAAGATGGAGGTCACATTTTAAAAACGCATTCTTGTTGGTGATCATTAGGAAGCCCTAACATGACAAAATTTGCTTACTCCGGAGAGACGAGGGAGACGGCGCCATTTCCTGTAATTCATCACGTGAGCTAAAAAAGCTCACGCGGCATTGGCTGGCCCGCACAGAGACGTTTAAACGGTGCGTGTTGTGCATCATAGACCCAACTAATCGATGACCAAATTCGTTGGCAACTATTTTTTATAATTTGAATCGATTTATTTGATTAGTTGCTGCAGGCAGCCTTAGTCGTAGCACCGTTGCCATTGTCTGCACTGTTAGCGCTGTTAGCACCGTTAGCTGCGAGTCGCCGGCGCAGCTGTCGCCATGTTGAGAGCCATGCGGAGTCAATAGAAATGCTCCCAACCTCGCATTCAGCACCTTTAAACTTCCAGTTCAGTTCATTCTTGACTCTTCTAATATTTTTCTGCTTTAAGAAGTTACATATTAGTTACGAGTTAGCACAGTGTCTCTGTTGGCCCTACACTGCTACACAGCACTAACACAATAATACACACATGCACACACACTCACAGCTCCTGCAGATTACCACATGAACGATGGTCTCTTATAAATTCCCCTGTAAATAACAGCAAATAAAGTTGATTGAAGAGCTGTGCCGAGGCCTGGGTGTGGGCGTTTCTCTACACTGATCAGGTGCTGTCAAGCCTCAGCAGGGGGATTTCCACAAGTGCTGGTTCAGCAGGGATGTGAGAGGAGCTCGCCAACAGGATATGTGGAATACACACTGTACACACTAAATACGCACACCAATCCCTCAGTGTTTAACTTTGACACACTGCATCCAGTTTCAGGTATGCGAGCTGTGCAAAGTGCAGCCTGGAAGAAAAAACATCAACCCTTTTCAGATTTCTGAATTTCAAGTTTGTTTAGCTCAGACTTGGAAGACTTTGCTGTGACCGGGGTTGAATACTGTCTGATACTCCGAACATCTTTGGCACAGATGAGCCCATCTGGCACCAGGGGGTCAAGTACATACTTGGCATTGCAAATGGGAGCAGAAAGTAATCATATTTCAGTTTTCATAACTTGATTCAACTTGTCATTTTATTGAGACACCTGCGGAAAAACATTTCACATACTTGTGCTGCTTCTTTATCTATCTGACAATGAGTGATGATAGGGTTAACCGAGACCACAGCCAAGTTTCGGGGTAAATCATGCCAAGAGATGAGCTGGCTTTAAGGGAAAAATCTACTTTGAAAGGTATCTGAGTTCATTTTAATTTAGTATATTTTTCTTAGAACTGGACAAAATAACATCATGTTATCATGAGCTATAAATAATTTATGTTTCAGTGAACAGTAAATGTCCGGGTTTGGTGTTGGTCTGTACTAGTGACTGTACAAAAGTGAATGCCATGTGTCAGGCTGCAACACAATCGCAGTTCATGAAATAGTCACAAAATAAATAGAGTTGATTCGTGTACATAGACACAAATTTCTCTTTTCTTCGTGACGCTCAGCATGAAAAAAAAGGGAAGTGCAAAACCGTGGTACCGCCAGCTGGAGAGAGCGTTCCTATTGGCTGTTCATTCAACAGAGGCAGCAGTCAATGACCTGCGAACTCAGATCAAACGGTCAAACTAGACGCCGCTGATCAAATATGAATCAATATTCTGTCACTGTAATGTCTATTTCTCACCTCAGATATTTTCAGAAACATCTTGTAGTGTACTGTTCAGCTGTAAAATGAGAAAGTTTGCTCCGGCCGGTGGGCGGTACTTGGTATTTCAACATGGCTGCCGGGTCACAAACTTTCTCATTTTACAGCTAAACTGTACACTACAAAATGTTTTGGAATTAATTTTATGGTAAAAATAAGCATTAGAGTAACAGAATATTGATTCATATTTGATCAGCGCTGCCTAGTTTGACCGTTTGATCGGAGTTCACAAATGATTGACAGCTGCTCAGAGACGGTAAGGCTCCAGCTCGACTCTGATTGTTTGTTTTCCTCCGGTCTGTGAAATCTTACAGATGCCATTAGGAGCACCGGAGGACACAGACGCACGTGATATGTTTTTCAGATTACTTGTCTCATGCACTGCTGTCAGGATATAGTGACCGTTTTATAAAAATAACTTTTTTTTTTAATCACATTTGCTCCAATCTGCCAACTCCAGCCTTGAATTAAGATTTCAGACACCTACAACATGAGTCTATTGAAGGTGAAACAATATAGTCACTATACTGTGGTACGGACCCATGAGCTCTGGTTTTGTGGAACAGGGGACTCTTCTGTAAACCCCCGAAAATCAAGGGTTCTCCTGAATTTGGTTTTTAACAGATTGGTTTAATTTACTAATCCTCTGCGTAGTTGCCTCCAGCTCTGTGGGATAACCCAGATGGAGACGCATGATGTTGTGATGAAACTTCACAACAGGCTAGACGGTGTGAGCTACTAATTCTTTTCTTTCTCATCACAGGGTCATTAGAGCCTCATCAGACACCTAAAGGGGTGAAGCATGTCAACACACAAACACACCCTCTCATGCAGCCGCGTTAAACCACTTGCCAGTCTTAAAAATGCTGCTGTGGTGACCCTGGGGGTAAATGGGGTGTGTGTGTGTGTGTGTGTGGGGGAGAGGGGGGCGTGTTTACAGTAAGAGATCAGAGTGAGGAGCTGCAGACAGATCAGGTTAGGGTGGACCACGTCTTGATGTGTTCTGTTGCTGTCAGTTAGAAGCCCCCACATTCCCCACCCCTTTTGCTTTAATGCCTCAGAGTCTTGATCTTGTCTCCGTCTGCAGCAGCTCACTGTGTGCCTCGCAGGCGATTACAGCTTTGACATTCAGCTCTCGGTTAGGCTCGTGGCTCTTGTTATGGGTCCACATAGAACTACACCTCATCAGGTTGAGACAAACATGTTTACGTTTCAGCTAGGGTAAGGATCAGGGTTTCACACCCAAGTAAAGCACAGGTGAAACATCCCTTATGAAAAAGTAGTATACTTGAAGTTTATTTTATGAAGTATACTTAAGTAAAGTTCAAGTATATTTCCCCCAAGTATACTTTATGTAGTAAGTATACTAATCTCAATATACTAATAGTATACTTGTAAGTGCACTACTTCAATACTTCTTGGGACTAAATTGGCCCACTTTTTAGTTTCTAAAAGTATACTTTTAAGTATACTTCAAGTGTAAGAATAGTAAACTTTGAATAAACAACTAGTTTATATCTAAGTTTTATTTTGTACTGCAACTATACTATGAACTATACTACAAGTGAATAGGTAGTTTCAATAGTTACATACTTGTAGAATTTTTAGTTTATGAAAGTACACTTTAAAGTGCTCTCAGTAAACTTCTAGTTTGATAGTTTTTATACTGCAACTATACTTGTACAGTACTTGTACCCCACTTTTTAGTTTATGAAAGTACATTTTGTATACTTTAACTTATAGTACTTAGCCAATGATTTATGTATTACATAAAGAGACTTGATTCTTTTGCTATTTGACTTGATGATTTGTGATGATAGAAAAATAAATACATTTTTCTCACATGCCTCCACGGTGGACAGAGAATCTAAAAACTTCGAAAATTTTTGATGACTTGAAGTAAATTCATATCAAAACATTCGTTTACAAACTCTCACCCACTTTAGTAGGCTACTCTATCAAAATGTAAGCACAACTACAAGCCAAGTATACCTTTCTGTAGGCCTATAAGGCATGAATACTTAATTATTTTCTTAAGTATATCTCGATCAAAAGATTAACTACAAGTATAAGCCAAGTATACTTAGACTTTTCTGTATACTTGTTAGTATAAGCCAAGTATACTTAGACTTTTCTGTATACTTGTTAGTATAAGCTAAGTATACCTAGACTTTTCTGTATACTTGTCAGTATAAGCAAACAATACTTAGACATTTCTGTATACCTGTCAGTATAAGCCAAGTATACATAGATTTTTCTGTATACTTGTCAGTATAAGCCAAGTATACATAGACTTTTCTGTATACTTGTCAGTATAAGCCAAGTATACTTAGACTTTTCTGTATACTTGTCAGTATAAGCCAAGTATACTTAGACTTTTCTGTATACTTTTCAGTATAAGCCAAGTATACTTAGATTTTTCTATATATTTGTTAGTATAAGCTAGGTATACTTATACTTATATATGTAATCTCTGATAAGCACATAAAAAGTAAACTGAAAGTGCACTCTTTTATTTTACGTTTAAAATAAGTATGAAATAAATAGCACTCTTGAATAAACTTCTCTCTGGTAAGGGATATCTGGGCCCTCAATTAAGAAGCACTGCGCCTGTTTAAAATTGTGGAAGAAAGATGTCAATTTCTACACAAAATGTGGAATAAATAAACACTAGTGGGAGGATGAGCGAAACATGGGATCTCTAACCTGTGTGAGAACCTTCTGGGAAAAAAAAGCTATAAATTGTAATACACCCTCAGTATTCATTTCACTCTCCATTTCAAATGACTATGTTCTACTAATTACAAACGGTGTCACAGCATGCAGATGAATGAATGGCCTATGATGTGATTTGGTACGCTCCTTATTCGCACAACAATGGGTTCAGCCTGGGGCAAACTTTTACCAGGTCTCTGGCCGCTGCTAGCATTGGAGCAACAGCCTGCACTGCAGATGGGGGAGGAGGAAGGTGGAGTGTCTCCAGTGTCCTGTCCCCTGATCCCACTGGTGAGTCTGCAGCTCGGGGGCACCGGAGTGCAGCAACATACCTTTCATCAGCTTTGGTGTCCAACATAAACTTAGTTCTTTAATCACATTTTAAATTTACCTACCGACATCTCCATTCCCTAATTCTAGTTATTATTATTATTATTATTATTTTGAAGAGGTAGTATGTCCACCCTTACAAAAAAGAAGTTTATTCAAGTGTGCTTAGTGTACTTCTTATAAACTTAAAATAAGAGGGTATGCTTTCAGTTTAGATTTTATGTACTTATCAGAGATATACTTAACAAAATTATACTTAAGTATACTTGGCTTATACTGAAAACAATACAGGAAAGTCTAAGTGTACTTGGCAAGTATACACAAAAGTCCAAGTATACTTGGCTTATACTGAAAAGTATACAAATAAGTAAGTACAAATAAGTTTATTTGGCCAAGTACTATAAATTAACTAAAAGAAAACTTACAAGTATACTTGCAGTAAAAACTATTATAGTAGTTTACTGAGAGTATACTTTAAAGTGTACTTTCATAAGCTAAAAAGTGGGCTACAAGTTTATAACTAACAGTATACCTATAAGTTCACTTGTAGTATAATTTATATTATAGTTGCAGTACAAAATACAACTTGAATGTAAACCAGTTGTGTACTCAAAGTTTACTACTCACTTTACATTTAAAGTGGGCCAATTTAGTCCCACTTACAAGTATACTATTAGTATATTGATATTAGTAAACTTATTACATAAAATAAACTTGAAATATACTTTTTTTTGTAAGGACAATGCAAACCATGTATAGCAAAAAGTGATGATTTTGAAGGATTACGTTTTCTTTTATAGTTTTACTTATTGGGCTAAATAAACCATTCAAAACCCATTGGATTATCTGAAAAATGAATTGTCAAAAAGCTGAAAGCATACCTGTTTTTATTAACTCATGAAAAGTTATTGTTTTGGATATACATGGTTTTTATTGTGTTGCTATGGTGACAATAAAATAAACAATCAGATATTTGAATGGCATGATTTATTGAGTGTATTCATAATAATATTAGTAGTTCAGTCCTCATTGATAGCTGGTTAATTATGGTAGTTAACAGGGCGGGGTGCAGGCCTGTTGCAGCAAAGTTTATGGCCTGGAGGTAAACATGTGTAAGATTATAATCATCCCACTTTTTTTGCATAATGTAGGAAGCATTCACAACCTATGTTCTTAGGCAGCAAAACTATTATTTATTATCATTATTTCGCCACTCCTTCCACATTTTTTAAACGTAGAAACGTAATTCAATAATTTTAATATTCAGCTCAATTAAGTCATGTGTGCTATTACTTTTGTCATTCATACCTTTCATACTTTTAGAAATATGTATTGTTTATACTTAGACTATAAACTGTGTTACCTTCATCACAATGATCAAATGTTTTGCGGCTCCAGACAGATTTTTTTTTTTTTTTTGACTAAAATGGCTCTTTTGATAGTAACGGTTGCTGACCCCTGTCCTAATGGCATCTGCAAGATTTCACAGACTGAAGGAAAACAACCAATCAGAGCCGAGCTGGTGCCTTGCCATCTCTGAGCAGCTGTCAATCACTCGCGGACTCCGATCAAACGGTCAAACTAGTCAACGCTGATTAAATATGAATCAATATTCTGTTACTGTAATGCCTATTTCTTTCCTCAAATGTTTTCAGAAACATCTTGTAGTGTTTGTGACCCGGCAGCCATGTTGAAGGAAATACCAAGCACCGCCCACCAACCGGAGCAACCTTTCTAATTTTACAGCTAAACAGTACACTACAAGATGTTTCTGAAAACATCTGAGGCGAGAAATAAGCATTACAGTAACAGAAATGAATTCATACTTGTGCAGCGCTGCCTAGTTTGACAGTTTGGTTGGAGTTCGCGAGTGACTGACAGCTGCCTCCGTTGAATGAACAGCCAATAGGAACGCTCTCTCTCTGAAATGACATGTGATTGGCCAAAGTGTCCCGTCACAGGCTAGATTTTTTAAAACCTGCAAATAGAGCCATGAGGAGGTGCAGGAGTTTAGTTTTCTCTCAGAACACTTGAATTACAATATGCTGAAAGGTTATTATAGAATTTTTGCCCAATGATGCCAAAAACATTCTGCCTACCCCTGCTTTAAAAAATAAAGCCCACTAAATGTCACGAAACACACCAGATTACCAGAAATATCACCGCAGACATGACCCCAGTGTCCTCAGTGACAGTTATGGCCCTGCAGGAAGCTATGTCTTCTCTATAATATTACGTACATTTGTACTGCTGTAATAATTTTTTGATAATGCAACAATTGAAAACAGCGAGAACTGCCTAAAGGCTGTGAGAGCCTTCATTGCTTTGCTAAGTAAGTTTTACTTCAAAAGTTTCCAAGGGTATATCTGTCTAGATGAACCACACCTTCCAGCACCCTAGGGTTTAAGAGGTTAAATACTTGACAAATCTCCCTTCATGGTGCATTGTGAACAGATTAAACGTGCGTGATTAATTTGCAATTAATCCTGATTTAGTCAATTCACAGCCCTAATAAATGTGCATCAAAAACCTCTTCTCTTTGCCTCCATGTTCTTGTACCTTTTTTAAACTATAGTGAACTTCCTCCCTGCATGTTAAGTCAAATATTTGAGGATTGCATTACAGCCCAGTTCAGCCCCAACATGTTATCAGTCTGTGTTTTTTATTTCTACTCTCCTCCCTCATTTTTTTTTTTGCAGTTTCCACTGATAGGTTTACGAGTAATGAAGGAGACCTGAATTTCAGCAACATCGAAGAGCTAGCTGCTCAGAGAGCAAACTGTGAACCTGCTGGACTAGATCCTGATGATCTTGACAAAGTCCTTAACAGAATAATAACTGACACTGACACTTTAATGAATTACGACTTTTCAAAGTGTGAATGTCAGCCTATAAGAGAGAAATGAATTATAAGCACATTGATTTAACACATTTTTATTTAGTACCGCAACAAGTTATATGTATGAAAATAAATTTTAGTAGTAAAAAAAAGAGTAATTGATACAAAAATATCAGCCTTTCCATCCATTCAGCATTCATTATATTCATTTCACCAAAGCAGAAGCCACACAGTAAAAACGCAAAGCAGACCATCAAGCACACAGCCTCACTGAGGACTTGAACAGAAGAATATTTACAGTCAGGAGAGACAAAACAATACTGCTGAAGGTCTCATCATAGTACATTGTAACACATTTCGGAGCTCATCTGCAAATCCCTCTTGAAATAGTTCTCTTCCACCACGGGACAGGTGTATGGATAGTCTGTGGGGTTGTAGTAAGGTGCATATTCAGGGGCAGAGAAGCTCTCCTGCTGGCCCGGCCAGCAGTGGGACAGGCAGTGACAGTCCTGGAGGTTGCAGTGCTGATAGTGGTAGTGCTCTGAGGCAAAGCCGTGGTAGCTGGACTCCATCCTGGTAGGTGAGTCGTAGCAGGAGGAGGAGGAGGAGGAGAAAGAGTCCTGCGGCGAGTAGCTGTTGTGATCCATGGGGTTGCAGAGCTGCAGCGACTCAGGCGAGGAACAGGGAGCCTGAAAAGAGAAGATGAAGTTGGATGAGGATTATTTTGAGCAGGAGTTTGCGAATGTGTCATGTGATGGACATCAAATTGACACCAGGCCACACACTCACCAGGGATGCCTGTGAGTGGTGTTTTTGTCTCAGTTTTTCAGTGTGAATTATAGGCTATTCCTTTATTATGCTAGTGAAATAATAACGTTTCTCTAGTGATGTGGACTGTATATATCTAGTTTTTTAGTTTATTTAAGTATTTTGTTACAGGAAAGCTTATTTTATCAAGCAAAAACAAACATCTGATTACAAAACAAAGCAAAATTATTTGCTCTAAATGTACCTGCAAATACAAATACATGCTGAAGTCGAGCCCCAACACAGGAGATACAGCCATGCCAAAACTCTATTCCAGACTATAAAATTTCTTG
Organism: Sebastiscus tertius; assembly: GCA_916701665.1. NCBI lineage: Eukaryota > Metazoa > Chordata > Actinopteri > Perciformes > Sebastidae > Sebastiscus > Sebastiscus tertius. Next base: position 38,227 of record CAKAOH010022242.1, read on the forward strand.
TTAGAGAAAATGTTAATTATTGAAAGACCATAAATTCAGCTGTTTACCTGTGGACTAAAAACACTCTCCTGTTCAGCATAACTTCTGATTACCAAACTGTCATGTAAAACATTTTTTTTTTTTTAGAAATCTCAGTTTTCAGTACAGATTCTTAATTGATGTCGCCTATGAAATTTAATTTATAGCAATAATCTAGGAATGATTGATCATATATACGTATGTGCCGATTGTATGAGGAGACCCTATAAATAAGCATAGGGATCATCTTTTTCTACTCACAACCAGAAAAGACATAAAGAAAATAAAAAAGGCTGTTTTTTGAATGGAGTTTGGTGAGTGTCAGTAGGGGAGAAACCTACCATCCCATGGCCATAGTAGTCCGCGTCAGAGGAGAGTCCATGGCACCATGGCAGCGGGAAGCTGGGAGGGGGGGGCAGTGAGGTGTTGTAGCTGCTCGCGCTGCCGGTGGTGTTGTTGTTGTTGCCACTGTAGCCGTTGCTGGGCAACATCATGTCCCCGAACTGCTGCTGGATGTCGTGGAAGGCGCTCTCCTGCATGTTGCACGTGCTGTCAGCGACTGGGAACGAGGCGGCGCGCAGCTGGAAGCCTCGCGCTCCACAGCTGCTCGCGTCCGCTGGTGAAATGGCAGGAGGAGGAGGAGGAGGGTCCACATAGCGACCTGGAGAGATTATATAGAAAAATTAGAATAAAAATATGCAAAACGTGCATAAAAAAAATGGAACTCTTTTCAAATGCTATAAAAGCATCACATGTGTGTGTAATATATATATATATATATATATATATATATATATATATATATATATATTAATCTACATATCGGCTGCACACACAAGTTTTAAAATAGATCCGCACAGCTGCATTTCAAAATAAAAGTTGTCAATAGTTTCTCAGCCTAATAAATCTACCGAGATATAGAGAATAAATGAGTAAGGGGAGAGCGCATTGAGAAAAAACATGCAAGGTAGTCTCTGTATGGCAGCAGACCACAGGAAGACATTTAAATAGGCCTAAGTTGAGAGTGATGTCATGACACCATCAGCCAACACAATTTGAATGTAGCCTTCGTTTATAAGAAGCGACCAGTGCGCCATTTAGAATTCAGCTTCCAATAGTTGACTAGAATTACATTCCAAGTAGACTAAACAGAGTAGGAGGTCATGATGATGCTTTCATGTGAGTATTTTTGTTCCTGGTTCATGGCAGGTATAGCTGTCTATCATCAAGGACTGCTGTGGGCTATATGCTTTTTGACTTGGCATCTATTAGACTGGATTTTTTTTAATTTGGATCACTGCAAGCTCCAAGCAAAATTTTGATTTCATTTTGCAGAGTGTACATCGCCAGTGGGTGTATAGCCTGTGTTTGCTTTTGGGATCAAGTTGGATTCAAATGCTGCAGAATAGATATATAGCTTTATTTGGTTCATTTAACTGGATTTGATTTGATTTATTGCTGCTGGGTAAAACTTACTTGGAAAAGTGGAAGCGCAAAGATCCTGAAGATCCGAGCGTGCCTGGGATACAATCTGTGGAAGAAGAAGAAAAAGAAGACAGGAGGAGGAGGAGGGAGAAAGATTATTAGACATTTTCCCAGGGACATTTGATAGTTCTTTCTTTGTGTGACATATTTGGTGTCTTTTTCATTGCAAATGTGTGTATCTGTGTTTGTGCGTGGCTTTTGTTGAACAACGTTGGGATGTTTTTTACTGGAAGGATCAGTAATCATTTACAGGGGCAGTTTATTGCTTTGCTCAGTGAGTGTTTTTTTCTTTTCTTTTCCTGCTTTGTCAGGCAGTGGAAAAGACAGTTAGGGTGTATTGGAGAGAGAGAGAGAGAGAGAGAGAGACAGAGAGAGAGAGAGAGAGAGAAAGGGAGGGATTCTTACCGTTTTCACTGTTTTACTGTTTGCCTCCCGGGCTCTGTGCCTCTGTAGCAGCTCTTTGACCGTGGTCTTCACTCGGACGCCCTGGTACACCCTGGGCTTATCTGCAAAAAGAGAACAACATGCCACTCATGTTTACTAGAACACTCACCATCGGAGCAGACAATAGCAGACACTGACTCCTGTCTGCTCTCCATCCAACACTAACTGCTCAGCACCCCTCCTCCTCCTCCTCCTCCATGTTCCCTAACTTTAAAACCACTTTCTTCAATAAAATCCACCCCTCCAAATAAAAAAATAAATGTGCATTATTTTGTCTCTCCTAATAAACTGCAGTCTCTCCATGAAATGATTATGTCTCCATATAGTGTCCTGCATGCACTCTAATAATAAAATGTTGAATGTATGATTTTTGTGGTAGAGAAAAAGTTAGAAACACATTTTAACATGTTATATTTTAATCAACAAACTGTAGTTTAAATTGTGCGTAAAAGTCAAAGTTCTGTCCGGATCCGCGGTGCGTAAAAGTGCATTATCAGCGGTCAATGACCGCTTTGGCTCCGGGGATTTCACCCACTTGTGCCGTCAACAGAGCCCCACAGAGCCCCCCAGTGCTGCCGGTCAGAGCTGCCTCTTTACGGCACCTCAGCGCTTCCTACTCCTCTTTCACTGCAGCCTGTTTGAGCTCCGTGCTGCCCAAACCACTACCACCACGCCCAAAACCAGGAAACAAAGGAAAAGCAGCACAAATTGCGCTACTTGTAAGTATATATTTATGATCACGAACTGCATGTACGAAGGGGTTTTTATGGTGAAATTGCAAAACTTGGATCGATCCAGATGTTGGAATACGCGGTGGGATCGTTTTGGTTGGTAAAGTTGGATAAGAAAGGCGCCCGAGGCGACTGCGTAAAAACGCAACGAACAAAGAGAACAGAGTCGATCGGTAACTAAAACTTAAAGCATTTCTTATAGTAAACATGTTGAAGTTGTAGATCTGAGATATACAGTATATGTGTGTAAGAGTCGATACTAAAGTAAAGTGTGTGTCGGTGGAAAAAGCAGCGCCACAACTATCCATGAAAAACACCCAGAGAGATTTACGCTTTTACGCATCTCAGCTCCATGTTTACCGGAGGAAAAGCTCAGTTTGAGGCTTCAGTTTGTTGGAAAATTCAGCCTCATGTTGGTCATAATTCAAAACTCTTGCTCTACTCCAATCTGTAACTTTATTCAAATCACCCCTGCCCCCTTGTTAGTGACATGCTATGGGCTTATTATGGGAATAATTAGCCGTATTATTCCTATAGGTGAAGCTAGATTAATGAACCCAGAGAGGACGTCTCGCATAGGTGCAACGTAATTTAGGCCTAAAGGCGTAATTTAAAGCATTCAGGAGTGGCGAGCCGTGTTTGGAGAAAAAGGCGATTTGATAACGAGGAGATTTGCCTCTGCCGAGAAACATCATCTGATAAATATTCATACAGTTAAATGCTACTACATGATTTGTCTTAAATGTGGCAAATAGTGGGCCAAAAACACGGCAGACACATCCCACTCCAATACGGTTACCCATAACGTGCTGTTACGCACGAGCAGCAGAGGCTCTGGTTGAAATGTTATAGTTATATAGAAGTTATTAATCTTTTATAAAATGTCTTGGAAATGCTCGTCTAACATGTCACAGCGTGTGTAAACAGACGGCATTGAGCATATAATAAATCCATAAAAGTCGGTAAAGCAGTATATAGCAGTGTTTGAATGGAAACTCTCCTAATCTTAGCCATCAACTAAACAGGTGGCATTAAACAACAAAGATTAGCCACTTTAATTTTTACTGTTGGTCATCTCATATATAATTAAAAAAAATTCAATTTGTGATTAAAATGAGCATCTATGGGTAAAAAATACCTCCCCAGTTTGCACGTGACTCTATGGTGTGCTTTTAATTTTGCCACTAAACATTTCCCTCTTTTTCCTCTTTTCTGTTTTTTTTCTAACAGGAGAAAATGCAACAAAATGATTCCAGATAAAAATCCGATGTGAAAACTCACCACACATGATGGCTGAAATGAAGAGAGGTTCCCTGGAGAAGAAGACCTGTGGGACTCCACAACGTCCTTTTCTGCCTCAGCAAAATGGCCAAGAACGAAATTTGTTCAAAAGTCTCCAAAAATCTCAACACAAATGTCTTACAGCAGAGCCAGAGCATACAACAATATTGTAATATAGCTGGGGACATATTAGTTTGAGATTTTCTCCCTCCATGCCTACTATTTAAAACCCCTAGAACTCAATGATTTGACAATGATTTGATTGCGCGTTACTTTCAATTTGAATATTCAGAGGCAACCGAGTTTTATCGATTTTTCAATAAAAATCACCACGCATGGTCATTGTAAAGGCCCCACTTTAATGTAATATAATATTATTTTACACTTTGACCAAAAAGAAACCATACTTTTATTAATTTTATCCTCCTTTTGCAATAACAGAGCATCACACCCCCTCATTAAGCACTGCAGCACTAGGTGCTTCACCCGTGCGCAACTTTTAACACAGCACTTCACCATATATCTGCGATAACACATTTACTGCAGCCAGTCTGCATGTCCACAACATATGCAAAGATATGTTTAAGCTTTATTTCAGAGAAAAACACATAAAATTGGCAAAGAAGTGGGCGTGGCAAAGGGCAGTAGCCATCTTTGGCATCGCAGGCCTTCAGCTCCTCTTGTAAGTGCTCTGAGTGCACTCACCTGATGAAGGCTGCATGGGACAAGACCCTGCAACTCTCAGCTTATATAATATTATCTTTTAGACACTTTGAATTATTAAAAATTAACAAAAATTCCAGAAAAATTAACCTTTTTTTTTTCCAGTGATGAGCCACAGTTTTCATATTTAAACATAGCTTCTTAATTCAGCACCAAATCATTCCCATCCAAATGTACCACCACTGATTAAATACATTTATTTTCAAAGTAATTTATAGAAGGTTGCATTGAGAACTCTGGCAAATCTTTCTGTGCATCAGACAGCAACAATATCTTATTAACAGCCTGTGTAAAATGTTACTTTTTTTTTTTTTTTTTTAGAATGTGGGGCTCATAACTAAATTATTCAAAATAACAGCAAAATACAAACATTACACACTAAATATGTCCTATTTAGCCAGCTGTAAACATCTGGAGCAATTTTGTCGTTCAAACTGGTCAAACGTTATCCATTAAACCATTCATGGTATTATTATTAATACTATTATTTGCAAATTATTATTATTATTTGTATAATTATTATTATTATAGGCTTAGTAATTATCGTCACTATTAAAATTTTTATTGCTACAACTAGATAATGAGTATTATTAGTTGCAGTAGTAGTATTAGTAGTTGTAGTATAGTCCCCATTCGATGAAGAAAGTGTAAGATTTGGACCAATATTACATGTTTGTGTTTCATATTCGCCCCTTCAAAAAGCCCTCTATGGTGATCTAAAGCACTTCTCATAAAGTTCCCTCTTCACATTGCTCCACACATAGAAACCTGGTCATCCCTGTCCTCTGCTCTCCGCTACACTCATGGTTTGTCTCCTTCTGGTTGCAGCGCAGCGGCTCCTCTCCTCCGGCTGCAGCCGCGGTGCTGGCGCGCCCCCTAGTGGTCACACACCAACGCGTCTTCTCCAGGAGCATCAGTTGCCTGTCCATCTGGGCTGTGAGCATCGGCGGTGTCTAAACATTCACTTTTATACGTTTAATAACACGAATTGGCCGATATTAACCCTCTGAGATTTTTTTTTTAGGGGGGTACAGGGGGTATTTAGGGGGAGATAGCAGGTCAACAGTAGATGTCACATAGAAGTGGTGTACATCATCTGAAATCTGTTTGTTATTATTTTGTATCTGTTTTTATTTATTTTTATGTTCGAAATAAAGTCATTCATTCATTCATTCATTTATTAAGTGGTGTACATCATCTGAAAGCTGTAAACCTGAAGATTAATTTGAGATGCAGCTCAACACTGTGTCCAGTTCTTCTAGTCATAAATCATTTATTAATTAATTACAATAAATTGTTAAAGTATATAAGGGCTAGAACATTATGATGGAAGTATATGATGGTCATCCCCATGCTCTATTATGTCTCATAAGTTGCTGCCGCAATTTTTGGGTTGATACCATTTGTTACACAGATTTGGTGCTAAACCATATTTTACCATTTGAGAATTGATTAAAAAAAGTATCAATAATCCCTCCAAAATACCACATTAAGACACCAAGACCTTGAGGAACACCATAGAAAAACCCATGCTATGATTTGGTATCAAAAACTTTTGACATTTGGAGATTTCTGCAAGAATTGCATTTTTTGGTAATTGGATGGCGAGCACTTCTGTTCTGGAAACTGCTCATAACCCCCCTTACTGTCCATCTAGCTAGGGAAGCCAAGTTTCATGAGGCTGTGATTATCCTAGATGTCACCACAGGTCATTTTATAAAGTGAAGTTAAAAAAATGATCTCACTACAGTGAAATGTCTACTATGGGGACTAACATCATCACACATGAACACAGTTGGGCTCATTGGATCCACAAGAGTCTC
>CAKAOH010022243.1:8225-27785 GCA_916701665.1 Sebastiscus tertius
AATGGATTCCTTCAGTTTTCTAGATACTGGCATCATAGTTTCATATGATGCCAGTATCTTCACTCTAGCTTGAAAAAGAAAACTGAGCCGGCTACAAGCTAAAAATCTCAAGTTTTCGTTAATGCTTTAAAGAAATCGGTGGCGTTAAAACAAACTTTCTTCAACTTTTAACGTGATATTAACACATTAACTTTGACAGCACTAATTTTTAACAACTAAAACACAGCCACAAATCTGGCGTCGTTCATAACTGGACTTTTAACAGTATTAACATAGTCTCTAGGCTACAGAGCAAAAAAAAATAGGAAATAACAATAAACACAATTAAAACAGACCAAAAAAAACAAACCATTTAACTATCTAGCTTACTTACTTACTTATGGTAGAAGCACAAATATTAAGGAAACATGACCAAATCGCAAGTAAACATAATCAGGCAGGCAAAATGCTCCACTACTGAAACGTAAATACCAATAAAATATTTTGTACAATAAACATTTTTATTAATTTCACTGATAGTTATCCTATGTATTAAAGATAATAACCATTCTTACACCCACCCCCACACAATTTGATTGACTAACAGAAAAAGCCCAGCGATCCAAGTATCTCAGCTCCATCCTTAATTCATTAATTTGCTGTTTCCCTACAGTCAGTCACCCAGAATAATCCATCTGGAAAGTCCAGCGAGCTTTTCCGCTACCAAGCAGAAATGGGATTGTGGATGACTTATCACAAAGCTTATATCCACAGAGTCCCACTCTGTATTAATGTATCCACATGTAGGCCTGCACACACACACACACACACACACACACACACACGCATACAAAGCTTGCGTTAGTCTCTCCTCAATAGTATTTAAAACGTACTCAAAGTGAAGCATCTCATGCTTTGAAAACGTTGAGAACACAAACCCCAGCCATGCTCGCAATTACTCTGCAAATAACGCACTGCATGCTACGTCTTTAACGCAATTAGACATAAGTAGAGGCTCGATCATTTTCCGCTCCATATGTTCCTTAACTTTTATATGTATAGCATTCCTCCCACGTTAAAGGACTAAAGGCCGACTGTAAGAGTTTACAGAGATACTTTGTGTCACTGTCTGAAATTAATTCAGCCTGGTTTGCTGCAGAGAATAGACAATGCCTGTGCCCTGAGGATACTCAGACATCAATGTTTTATAGGTGAATCATTGATCCCAGAGCATAAAATTTGCACAAGCACACCGACACGGCCGTTCCGGTCCCCTAAAGACACATATTCACGCTGGAGACATTAATTGACTCAAAGATAACAATGTCATACAGTATATGTCATACCCGGACAGGATCAATGAGGAGGAATTTCACTAGAGTTACGACAGTTTCGCCAACTTTAACCAATTCTCTAAGTAGCAAAGCTGCAGCTTCTGCAACATTTATGCTTCGTCCTCAAAGTTTGATTATGTGAGGCGCTGTGGCTCAGGAGGTAGAGGGGGTTGCATGGTTGATGGTTCAAATCTTACCTCCTCTTGTCCACATGTCAAATGTGTCCTTTATCAAGTCACTACTGCTGACAGCTAACTGACACACACTGACGAGCAATGCCTCCGAAAGCTAAAGACAAGGACGAATACATGAGTTTTTGGAGAAACTGAACACTTTTAGACTTCAGCAAGAAAACAACTTCTAAGGCTTTGTAAGTTATCTATGTAGTCTATGAAGATACACCTGGACGGCGTAGCCAAAGTTGTATGAGAATTGAAAGCAAGCCATTAATTCACTCAGAAGGACTTGGATAAACTAAGAGCTACTCAAGGAAAACTTGAGAACACTTCAATGAGGAAAGCTATATCCGCAATCTGCGAGGGCATGCTAACGGTAGAAGGTAAAACAGAATACCTGGAGGGGCAATCTAGGAGAAACAATCTTGTCTTTGACGGAATCCAGGAAAGTCACAACTAAGGGTGCTCTGATCAGGATTGTTGGGGGCGATCACCCATCACTAGAAGCAGTATCGGCCTATCCAATCACCGATCACGGGGTCTGTTTGAAACTATTTCTCCGCGCCGGTCAACAAGCAATTCCGCTCCTCTGCTCTTTGTATGTGGGTGTGCGTCTGCTCGTCTCTCTCACTCTCTGTTTAGACACAACTGACAAATATGTGGAATAAGTACACAATCAAAAACAGCAGTGATACTAGACTTCCGTAAAAAATAGACGAGACAGACGCCGGAACTATCGCTGCAGATCACGAGCAGTGTAAGTGTGTGTCCAGCTGTGTCGCTCTCAGAGAGAATAAAAGAGTAGGCGATAAAGCAGGCAAATGAGTATTGAACACATTTCAATTCAGAATCATCTGATCTGCTCTTCTGATCTGCCCTTATAGAGACCGCCGATCAAACTATTGAGAACAAAAAACGTCCGATAATTGGTGGCCAATCGATCGGAGCACCCTTAAGCCTAAATCACTCTACACTACTGATTAGCCCTGATTTTCCGCTCCCCAACAGTTTTTGGAGCTCCCCGACAAAAGCCCCAAATAAGAGGAAAATCGGTTTTGAAGCTTGCCGATGACTCACAGACACGTTCAAGATATGTAGCATGCTAAATATCTGGACCTGTCGGGGACTCCGGCCACGAGCTACAACCAATGAGAGCGTGAAACACGGGTTGAGGAGAAACCTGAGGGAGGAGGGGTCGCCTGTAACAATAGGAACTTACTGCTAGTTGTTGTTGCAACTAGAGGAACAGATAGTAAAAGAATAAAAGAGCGTGAAAACTGGTGGAAACGGGCTATTTTGTAAATACATGTGCCAACAACATCAGCAATGTGTCTCGCATATGAGTCATTTATCATGTATTTGTCGCGTGTTTTCATGACAAAGTGTAGTTTGGAGACCTCTTCAAGGATTCCTCCCGGTGAAAGATCTTGTAAAGTGTGACAAGCTCATGGTTCTTCATAAAGCCACTAAACTGAAGGGGACAAGAATGTACATAAACAGGGATTTCTCTGAGGCTCTCCATCAAAGAAGGAAAGAACTATTGCCAGCTAACAAAAACCTAAGGTCAATGGCGCAGTATTTTCCTGCCATTTGAAGGGCGCGTCATTATCTGTTTATGTCCACGATTGAACATCAAATGGTTGGTGTGGTTGGGACAGCACCTTGCATGGGCATCAGTGAATGTGATTGTGAGGTAAATTGTAAAGCGTTTTGTCCGTTCAGGGAGAAAAGCTATATAAATGCAGTCCATTTACCATTTTCCAAGAACGCAGGAGGTGAATATCATTCAACGCCCAACCTGCAGGAGGTACTGACTTACCACCATCACATGAATGCAGCATAATAGTGTCGCAACACAAATCTGACAAACCAATCTAGTCAAATTATCCTTGGGCCAAGAGTATTTTTTATTTATTTTTTTTTTGTTAAATTCAATCAAAATCTTTTTTCTTTCACGTCGTTTGAAGTAGCAGACAGACACGCAGGGATATAAATAAATTCGAAACTTGAATATATAGCATATAATCACAGATGGAAAAAAAGAGACATGAAACATCCATTTCTTTTCTCACTGTGCTTTGACAACCTTTTATTAAGTTAACAGCTCACCAGGTATATTTGCATGTTTAATTACCTGTTTATGTCTACGGTTGCTTAATTCCAGACTTTGCCCGCTAATGGCAATCGGAGACTCTTTCCTTTTGTTAGGAGGTGCTCCCAATCCTCCGTATTTTAAATGGTGTCCCCCCCCTGAACCGTGATAATTGATGTATTTCCCATAAAGGAGCGGTAATTAAGATAATGAGATTTTTCAGAAGCAAGTGTAGCATGCCAAAATGAGGGGGAGCATGTTTCTTGACTGGTTCACTTTAGCTTTTATAAATTTTCCCGTTTTATTCTCGACTTTTTCTCTGCTGATGTCTGCCTCCTATCTGTGTCCTCCTTACCACATCTGCTTCCCCTCTCGTCTCCCATACACAGCTTGTCCTCATTTGTTTGCCCAGTGCATAATTGGCTATAGGATCACCCATTGTGTAATTATGTATAGCAGTTTGATATGTAATTAAAATTGTATCAGTATCCAGTGTAATTTGTGCTGTGTGATTACCTATTAACAGTGCAAACAGTTGTGCCTAAAAGCCCGTGACCGCCCCTCTCGGAGACGTCACTGTGCTTCTTCTCTGTCACTATTTACATACCAGAAGCTTCTACGTCTGAGCAAAAAACTCCATGCGGACCAACACATAATAAACAACACATTGGTCTACACCTCCTCAGATGAACACTTCCTTCTGACAGGTTGAGGAATCGTTAAATATGTTATCCTGCAGCCTTTAAGCACTTTACAAGACCACGCACTCGACTTCAGACAAGACCACGCACTTTGCTGCACATCGCGGTGCTGAGTGAGTTAGCTCGGCAACATGGCATGGCTTGTTCCTCCCAAATACAGACACCAAAACAGAGCAGGGCTTTCAAAGCGCTTGTTAGAGCGCTCTCATAATAAGGCTAAAGAAGAGGGCTGGTGAGGACACTCTAAGGGAACATCTTAATGAAAGCACCAGGCTACAAACTGGCCTGAATAAGCCGCCTTTGCAGATTCACCACTACATAATTAGACATGCCTGAAAGGTCTGCTGTTGGGAGTTGCCTCTGTTTTATTCAATAAAGGTTTTTTTTTTTTTTCCTTCATAGCTGGTTTAGGAAGCGCGGAATTAGTGTTTGCCTCCTTAGTGCATCTGATTGTATGCAGCTTGTTTTCCCCGTGTGTGATGGTCAAAGGTCGTACCTTTCTTATCCGACCTACTATAAAAATGTAATGCATAGAGTTAATATACCATAAAGAAATGCATTCAGGTCACTGCACACAGAGGCGTACCTGCATGTCTACGTACTATAGATCAAACCTGTTTTATAAAGCAGTAAACTCCATCTATAAGCACTGCGTTATAATTAGACGGGTTGAGTTCTGAAGAAGAAATTTGAAGGTTTGCAATTATATCAAACATGTCATGCTTGCCAGCAGAGAAATGTGGGTTATAATGAGCTTAACATGCCCCAATTTTTCCTCATGATGTAATGCCACAGCAACAAAAAATAATGTTGTAGGTTTGAGTGTAATATCACCGAATATACCAAACTCAAAGTGATAAAATCAGAGGAGAATGAATGTGTGCATGACTTTTTTTTTTCTTCCTTTTTACGGAAAGGTGAGCACAAATGGCATCATAATTATACAACTGATGAAGTATAAGCCAGTCTGACTGGTTTCAGTAGTTCCTGCTCTGTTGATACTGGCCATAGAGCAGGATTTATATTTAAGCTCCAGGTCAGAATTTAGCACAAGGACACATGTCCAGAACAATCAGCACAGCTCACCAACATGAAGTCCAAAATTGGCCATAACAAAACAAAAGCTTCATCCATTTTTTTTTATAACTGAACCAAAACTACACACATTGAACAAGACAGCACATTGGCTTCTTGACAAAGTGGGAGAAACGGCTCAGTTTGCCTGAAACGAGTGCCCTGCACCCGGGCACAAAGGGTGCCACTTTCAGATTAGAGGCACTGATCCGAGTGTTCATTGGCCAAGCGGCTGCTGTTAGAGCACATGTGTTTATTGCTGGACCGCGGGAGACTCAATGAATATTTCTATCATGACTTTGGCTCTCTTTGTGAAATCTTGTTAGCTAGCATTAGCAGTATCATTCCTGTGTCACTAACTTAACATTGCGACTCATTACTGAAAACACTCAAACACAAGAAAATGTATTCTTACATGATGCAAAAAGTGATCTGGTCCAGATGAATTTGGAGTTTGGTCTGGATCCAGATCTTGGTCTGGACTTTTAGCAGCGCTGCGATAAAGCAAAGATCGATGTGCTGTATTCAAAATACAACTGTCACATGCAAAAATAAATATACATTCCTTAGTTAAAGCAGCAGTGAAATAACCTGTGATTGGCCAAAGTCTCCTGTCACGAGCTAGATTTTTTTTTAAGCCTGAAAACAGAGCCATGAGGAGGAGCAGAAGTCTCTCAGTACACTTGAATTACAATATGCTGAAAGGTTATTATGGAATTTTTGCTCAATGATGCCAAAAATATTCTACATACTGCAGGTTTAAGGCATCATAAAGATGAAATAGCCCTGAGCTCTTTTTTTCTTTTCTTTTCTTGTGGCCAAATTTATATTGGTTTACCTTTTTTTCCCCTTTTGCATTCATTATGGAGGTAATTATTAGGTTATTAATTTTGTGTTGACACTGCATAACACATCTAACTCTATTCACTAAGGTAATCACACAGGCATTATAAATGTACATACATTTACATTCACATAGTGAAATGGAATGAAAAAACTAAAATAAATGGTGTGAATAAGACAGAAAAAGAACATATATGTACAGTAGGAGAACCCAAGATAAGCACATTGGGGTGCTTTACCCTAGCCAAGAGTTTGGAATGCAATTTAAAAGTCGCCACAGACACCACAACTCCTGTATACTGCGAAACACAGAGAGATTTCCCTGGCGGCGACAGGCTTAATCAGCATTGTGTGAACTCGTTTGGCTTCGATGTAACGGACGTTCATTTATATGTAAAAGTCCCGCACTCCAGCTTCAAAGACATCAAACCCCTCTATTTCTCTCACCTCATGCTACCGTTTAGTCATGTACATACATGACCCATTTTCTGTTGTTCCAACCCTTAACCCTAAAGAACAGCGCAGAACACACAAACGCTTTTACCAACAATAAAGCTGCTGCATGTTCGAGCGTTCCCAAGAGGAAGGACTTCAGCAGCAGGTCTGACATCCGCCGTATGGATGATTAGCATCATTAGAGCATCAGCTGCTCCCTCTCACTCCGACACACGCACACACACACACACACACACACACGCACACACACACACGCACACTCCATGATGGCTCTTCAAATACCTAACACTCATGCAGATTAAATGGTGGCTTGTTCTTGGCAAAGCAGTGATTAATTTATGATTTGAAGTAGGTCAGATGAATGGAAACGCAAGGTGTATAGACACCAGAGAGCAACGTGTCTGCAAAGAAACCCAAAGCAAGTTGGGAGAGAGCGAGAGGAATGAGGACAGACAGAGAGGGGATGAGCATTTATTTATTTTGAAGAGGGGGTGGGAGATAACTTCTGTCTGTGCTCTGCGTTCAAAATCTCTGTAAGGCAGAGGGGGTTGCAAAGAAAAACATGGCGAACCAAGTGCAAGAAGTAAAAATGGCTCAATCAGAAATCCTCACTATTCTTCTTCAAAGACAGTATTGTTTGTTTGTCTTCTATCATACTATATTTAAATTGTCTTTTCCCTCCTTTTCAGCTCCTTTGACCGACAAGCCGCCAAAGATCCTGTTTCCCTCGGAAAACAAGATTAGCAACATGGAGCTGCAGCTAGGTAAGAGCATCATGGGATTTCCTCCAGCTGCAGTCAGTACTATGTGTGTCATTTCCAAATGACAGGAAATGGATGACTTTACAAATCCTCTCCAACACGCCTCCGGGCGCCGAACGCAGATTGATGATGGCACTTTTATTTGCTACAGAAGCAGCAAAAAGAAAAAACAATTGTAAAAGTGTTTTCCATATATGCAAATGGCGGGTGCTAATGTCCCTACGGCTGTTTTGTCAACAATGAAGAGCCCATATGGTGCCAGGGTTCCATACGCTGGCTCGCCACATGGAAGGGCGGCTGCTTTCAGTCGCCGTTGTTTGTCTTCTTTGACGTGGGGTCACGATGGGCCTACCATGTGTGCACGCGTGCGTGAGTGAATGTACGCGTGGGGCTGTGTTTGTTTGTTTTGTTTTTTCCGTGACAGCATATTGCTTGATTTCTGGGCACAGTCCGTCGTCCACATGGCGCTCGCCGCTCTATGAATGGCTCGTGTGTCTGTCACGGTGTAGCCGATCGGACAAGACTGAGAGGTCTGGGAAGGGAGAGGATTGGATGAGCGTGTGACAGAAGAGAGAGGAGGGTGGGGACGGAGACAAAGAAGGTGCGACGATTCACTGAGAGGGTTACCTTTTGTCTCGTATCTGATGCTGTTGGAATCCAGGTAGTTCATTTAAAATGCCTCCACGGTTGGCTGATCAAGAGTGAAAAATTGCTGCTGTTGATAAACTGACAAGCACGGCCTCGCGTGTCGGCGTGCTCACACCCATGCATGAACAGGTTGCACAATGCATCTCTTTCAGCTATTTGTGTCGTTTGTCTTGATATCACTGGGACTTTAAGGAAAGCTTTGTCTCGTCCTTTAGAAGCTTTCTCGCAATTATTTAAAGCCTCTCTCTCAGTTCTTTCTTCTGTATGCTGGTTGAGTAAGTGTGTTCATGTGTTGTGGAGAATGTGTATTAAAACTGCAGTGAGTAGAAATGGAGCAAATAAGATTTCAAAAAAGTTATTTTTATAAAACGGTCACTATATCCTGACAGTGGTGCATGAGAAAGGTAATCTGAAATAAAATCATGTTCCTCTGTGTCCTCCGGTGCTCCTAATGGCATCTGCAAGATTTTGCAGACCGGAGGGAAACAACCAATCAGAACCGAGCTGGAGCTTGCCGTCTCTGAGCAGCTGTCAATCACTCCAATCAAACGGTCAAACTAGGCAGCGCTCAAATATGAATCAATATTCTGTTACTGTAATGACTATTTCTCGCCTCAAATGTTTTCAGAAACATCTTGCAGTGTACTGTTTAGCTGTAAAATGAGAAAGTTTGTGACTTGGCAGCCATGTTGAGATCAGTTGAGGAAATACCAAGCACCGCCCACCAGCCGGAGCACAGCCAATAGGAATGCTATCTCTCTGAAATGACCTGTGATTGGCCAAAGTATGGAATTTTTGCCCAATGATGCCAAAAACATTCTGCCTACTGCAGGTTTAAAGGGTTTGTGCACTTAAAGAGGACCTATTATGCTCATTTTCAGGTGCATATTTGGGGTTTCTACTAGAACATGTTTACATGCTTTAATGTTCAAATGTTGTCTAGTTGGTCAACCAAACCCAACTCTTCGAACTCCAGCTCCGCTCTAATTAGCTTTGTTTGAGGGCGCGCCAAACTATTTGCTAGGCAGGTATTATCAAATGTATTACTTGGTGACATCACCATGTTACAGAAGAAAAGGCGAGACTTTGAGCGAGGCATTTCAGGCACTTTAGGAGCAGTGTTTCTGTGGAGGAGAGTAACACCCTTTGGCCTGGACTTTGGGCTTTGTAACTTTGCAGACCTTTTACATGCACAAAAAAACTATATAACGCACTAAAGGAAAGGGAAAAGCACAAAAGCATAATAGGTCCTCTTTAAAACTGCACAGCGACTTGTAAGTGAGCGTTTTAAATAGAAGAATGGTCTAATCCGGTGCAGCAGAGGTCGAGACATCCTGACTTTTAGTCCCAGTCGAGCTCCAAAAAACTGTGGATCTTGCATTTCCCGTAACGCAATTCAATAGTGTTTCTTTGTTAAACCCTCCATGCATGGTAAGTGCAGTTCAGACTCCATGTTCCCAGTTTGAAATGAAGCCCAAGCCAAGACAACCAAGGTGAGGGTTATGTTTTGAGACTTAACAAAACTCCCTCCATAACCATAGAAGAAGACATTATAAAACTGGCTAATTAGATCTCCCCATGACAAGTAAACTGGCCTCGATGAGTAAAACCAGTGGAGTTCCCTTCTGATGGTAGATGGTACACGAGGGCTTGGCACTGCTGTGGCAAAAAGATAGTCATAAGCAAGGCAGAGGAGGAGAGACAGAAAAAGTATGTGTGATGTTGTGCAGTGAGCCCCCACACTCCCAGAAGAGTGTCTAAAGCCCAGAGACACCGAGGTAAATATTTTACGGCCGGGCTCCATTTTGTGTGCAGAAAAAGTTGTCTCTCCCTCCAGACGAGAGTTTCTATTTTGCTTTATTTATTTATTCTCCTCTTCCTTAATATTTGTTGAGTCATGCCCTAAGCAGCTTTATGGAGCAACGTGGCAGATTTATGGTAGCCAGAGCGTGCACAGAGAGAGGCTGGTCCCTTATGGCAAGTGGGAGATAGAGAGAGAGAGAGAGAGAGAGAGAGAGAGAGAGAAAGAGAGAGAGAAAGAGAAAGAGATGGGATCCAGTGGAGGCTTGTGGATGGGCAGTAAAATCAGAGCCGTAAGCAGAGAGATAAATCTGCAACACTGCCAGGAAACACAGCCCCACTTTATCTCCTCTGCTGCTGCTGCAACCAGTGCAGATCTCAGACAGCCGCCATCACGGCCAGCTTTACACAACGCGCAGACATAAATAAAACACATATGTTACGTAAAAGCTCTCGCAGGGATGTGGTGGGAAGTCAAAGAGGATGATGCAGAGAGAAAAGAACACAAAAGGGAATGAAAGTGAAAGCGAGAAACAAGAGTGGCCGTAAAAAGCGAGAGGATTGGGTGTGCTGAGAGAAGAGGATGATGGGGGAGGGAGGGAATGGCAGACGACAGAGGCATGATGGGAGTTTGGAGTGTCCCGTTCCCCTGCTCTCCAAAGATCTCCTTGCATTTCTCTCCCACTGAGTCCCTTTCAGTTGAAGGGCCAAAACAGCACCAAATAGGTGTGTGTGTTTTAGCTATCTGTGTGAGGACCAGTTTGAGTTTTAGACCTTCAGAGTGAGGAAAGTGAGGACATGTTGGTCGGTCCTCACCTTCGGACAGACCTTCAAAGGCCTGTTTGAGGGTTCAGACTTGGTTTTAAGGTTCAGATTAGAATAAGTTTGGGTTAGGGTTGAGGTCAGGCATTTAGTTGTGATGGTTAAGGTAAGGGTAAAGGGCTAGGGAATGCATTATGTCAATGAGTGTCCTCACAAAGATAGAAGTACAGGGCTATGTGTGTGTGTGTGTGTGTGTGTGTGTGTGTGTGTGTGTGTGTGTGCTGCTATCATCACAGCTCTACAAGGCTTCAGGGCCTCAGGAGTCCTCAGGGATGTGTGACTGTGTGAATACTGAAAGCAGGACTTTTTTCCCCATCACAAATACTACTTTCAGACAACTTGACATTTTTAGTTTTCAAAGGAGACAAAAATCAAGGTTGTGTAGGATGGTTTGGATTTCATCAGTTTTCTCTATTGTCAGATTTAGTGCTGTCCCCCAGTGGTGAGTCTGTGCAGTCCACTTCTCCTCCAGAAACAGGAAGATGATTCATAATGTGGGGTTTTTAAATTTGTGTCAGGGTTCGTCGTGAGAGGGAGCTACACAGAGACACACACACACACACACACACACACACACACACACGCTTACAGTATGTGACATCTTACACACGAGTTCTAAATTTAAAACACACACGCTCACTCACACACTCTCTGACTTGGTGTTTATTCCCTCGGGATGATTTGTCATGGATTCGCCGTCCCAGAGGAAGAGGGTGGAGGGTATTCAACTTCACGCTTACGCAGCACTCCGCTCTGTCTCGCTATAGTATAGCTCTCCCTCTTCGTCACGTACGCACAGATATTCGCACATGCCCCTGCACCACTCGGGGTGGGCAGGTCACACAGGCTCGCGGCGCAGTTCTCGGTAACTGTTGGATAATTGTAACTGATAGAGGATTTTACTGTCCCCCAAAGCCAGCAGATGGGTGCACTCTAGTGGAAAGGAATTAGAATCAATTATTTCTGAGAGCAGGACCCAACAGCACGGGATGGGTGGCAGGAGATGACTCTTATATCTATTTTACTTCAACATAGACACACACACACACACACACACACACACACGTCTGTAATAGCACTCAAAGATGCTGACATTCCTGATTTTCCCTGGTGTTTTAGCAATATGTTTCTGACAAGCTCAGAATAATAGACAGACAGTGTGGATGTCCTACTCTGATCCCACTCTCTCGCCTCTCAATTACCTCTATCTTCTTCCCTCTCAATTTGGAAACATCTGTCTGCTGGCCAAGACACCAAACAACATTTCATTTCAATGGAATCGCTCCAGCCAGTAGATTTGCTTGTGCAAGCGAAGTAAATCCCATGCGAGGCTTTCATGTAGAGTTGAATTTTGGTAATTTTTTGCCAACAGTCTGGCATTTTGTGCAAATGACATCCAAAAAATCTGAAATTCAATAATCATCCGATTTTGTACAATTAGTTTCCTGTACTCCATTGTAGTGGTGTGCGATCTTGGCCAGGTCTCCCTCGAAAAAGGGAGACAAACAAAAACGTGCAAAAACTCTTGACAGACTCGCTGCCCGAGCACTAAGAGAACTGGATACAGCGTTGGAGGTGGGCTACCGTTCATTCCTAAGAGAGTTGCTTAGTGGCTCATGAAGCCAACCTTCCACATCCATGGGGCCCATAGAGCAGGCACAGTGGCGTTTTCTTTAACTCCGCCTCCCAGCCCACTGTCCAGCCTCGGTCTGGGGCTCATTCACATGAACGGAGGAAGGAACTCTGGATTAGGCTATTAGTACATTTTACAACTTTTAGGACCTAATGATTTAAATTTGGGCTGTTCAAGTGTTCGTACTCAAAAAAAAATAAATTATCCACCTCGAGTTACAGACGTCTTTTTCCCGCTGTAAGTCTACGGGAAAAAGTCTTTTTGACCAAGTGGCATCACATGATGGACACTGGAGTTGTAATTCCACCGTTTGGCCGCTACGAAAATTTGATTCAAAGCCCGGCGCTCTTCCCGGGGGCTTGGTATCGACCCTGGAAAAAGAGATTTTAACCTCAAGGGTCTTACAGGCTTGGGGCTCTTCTGTGTGTAGTTTGCATGTTCTGCCTGTGTTAGCGTGGGTTTTCTCCGGGTTCTCCAGTTTCCTCCCACAGTCCAAAGACATGCAGGTTAACTGTTGACTCTAAATTGCCCGTAGGTGTGAATGTGAGCATGATTGGTTGTCTGTCTCTATGTGTCAGCCCTGTGATAGTTTGGCGACCTGTCCAGGGTGTTATATTATATTATATTATATATTATATATTATATTTTCTTATTTTTGTTGCAGGTTGCTATGACTACACACTTACCTTTACTGAAACCATCTGTTTTGAGTTCATTAATATACCCACTACACTTATGGGCAGATTATGCTTATGAGACATAAAGGCAACAGTGAAGCAGTGAGAGCTATCAGCAATATCAACAGGGCGTTTATTTAATGTGTATTTGTATCGGGACACGTATGTAGCATAAACCAATGCCACACACCACAGCATTTACAGCCTTAGCTAATTTGCAATGCAAAGTTCGCCTACTGTAGCTTTGACATACTAAATATACATATATTTCCATGTTCTTGCTCTCTCCCTCCCTTTTTTCTATCTGTTTCTACATCCCTTTATCCCTTACCTCTCTTTTCTCCTCACGGCTTCATATTGACCTCTGCTTGCGTGAAGATTTGAGGATTTGTCATTGAGGATGTACGATGATTTCCCAATGTCTCTTCTCTACTCTTCTCTTGAAGAAGTATACAATACTGAACACCCAGCTGTTTCACCACGAACGTCAACCTTTCCATGGAGAAGGGTGAAATTGAAATTGACATTGCTCTGGAGAGTTGCTAAAGGTCAACGCAGAGTCACTTCACTAAATTACTCTCTGTCTCTCTCTTGCGCTCTGTCTCTATGATACACTTTCACACAAACACACACACACACACACGCTCTTTCATTCTCTCACTTGAGCGCCATATCTCTTACAGTTCCTGTCACGTTTTCTTTTTTCAGCTCAGGCATGCATGAAAGCATCTGTAAAAGCACGGTCGTATCGGTGTATGTTTGAATGCAGGTGACTGCCGCGTGTGTGTAAGAATGGGAGATGTTGGAGATAATGGCGTTGGCCATTAATCGTAGTAATCGTACAGAGAATCCATGATAAAGACAAGAGCATGTGGTCCAGCTGGACCCTTAATGCTTTGAAACGGTCCCATCGCTCATTTAATGAGATGAAATCTATCAGAAGAGGATTTTTAATTAACCAAGTACACGTATCTATATCTTTAAGGGAGGGACCGAAGGGCCACAAGGCACTTTACCAATTGTCTGTGTCTGTGTGGATATGTTAAAGGTCTTATTGATAACATTTTTATGTCAACGAAATTTAAAAAAAAAAAATTACACGTCTACGGAGCTTTCAGAAAGATGCCGAATAAAACTTTTCCTGAATTTTTTTTATGATTATGAATTAATCATTTAAAAAATGTTGGCATGTCCAATTACAATTACTTCATTCATCATCATTGATTTTAATAAGCTTTATTGTTGGGCTATTATTTGTTATATTGTTGCTTTTTAAATGACAAAGATGAAACAGTTTTTAAATTAATAAAATACTTGTTTGTTGTTAAATGCAGAACACGAAATAGCAACGAGGCACAGAGTTTTTTTCAGCTTAGAAGCTTTGGTTGCGTCTTGTTGCTATGATACAACCAGAATATCTCCAGGAGTAAAAATGTCTATCTGATCTCCATTGTGATCAGACGGCTGGGTAAAAATGTGACAATGCAGAGTTTTCCCAAAGTTACTCAGCGCCTCGCCACGCTGCTGGCGTTTATAGTGTGTAAAGTGTTAAAATGTGGCGCTCCCATTAAAGAAAAACAAAAAAACGGGAACATAGCGGTTGTGACATTCCCTGCGGTTGGCTTGTCAATAGCACGGTATTGCAATATCGCAGTTATTGTGACAGCCCTTGTGAGTCAATAGTAAAACAACGTTGGTATCACCTGGTATTTCTGTCAGTTAGGGGGAAATAACTGATAAATGCCTGAGATTGACAGTAAGTGCCTGGCAACGACTTGTTGTGAAGTGAATGTAATAAAACGGGGGAGGGAGAATGCGACATCTAGTGGCTGAATGTTATCAGTGTTATCAATAGCGCCTTTGATTTCTTGTGATTAATGACATATTTACATCCTAACACAGAGGGAATAAAATCCAGCCCCTTAAAGGTCACACTGCAGATACGGGCGGGGGAAAAAAATAGTGTCGTCATTCAATTTGGTTTCAGTCCCACAGTGACCCGCCGTTAAGTAAGCTGTGGTGACCGATATGGTAACTAGTGTGTCAGCGAAACAAAGCTAAATGTTTAAGCGTGTGAACGGTCGTCATTAATCACTGAGTCTGGGGCTGAGAACTGGAGCCTGCTGTATGATAAATGAACTAACAGCGCCTCTACACACGCTTAACAGGAACGGGAGAGGGAGGAAGAAAATACACAAAGGCCGAGATAGAAACAGCAGCACATAGCAGGCAATAAAGACAGACCCGACGCCCCGCTGTGCATCACATACAGCTGCTTGTTTATCGCTGCCTTGACATTACTCACCACAGCCAGTGAGGCCGGTAAGAAGATGCAGGAGAGCTCTGGATTCATACCAGGCTCTTCCTGGTTATTATTCCTCCGAGGCGCCATGGCTGACGGCGGACTGTCAGGCGCCGTCTTTGAGCAGCTGCAGTTTTAGCGGCGCGTCCAGCACCGTTGGTTTTAATAGACCTTATCAGCGGCCGTTAAGCCGATTCAGCATGTTGAATCGGCGGCACAGGCAGCCGCTGAGAAGGAGCTGTCTGACTGGCTGCTCAGCCCAGTGAATCAGTGATTTCATCCATTTAGTGCGGTTTCTCCTCTCGCCTTTTTTACTTCTTCCACTGGCAGCACACAACAGCAAAGCGAAGCAAAACTTTTACAGTGACAGTGCCAACTTTTCATCAGACACGTTCTCAATTCGTATAGTCTGCAAAGGATTTGACTCGTGTTCCATTTAATTACATCCAACTTTCTCGTGTATTAAACCAGTGCACTCACGAGTCCAGGAGGCAGGGGAAAAAAAACGTTTAATGAGGATTTATTTGAAGGTTTAGATCACAACAGACTTGTTGTTAACCTAAACTTCTTTTTTTTCTGTCACGCACATGCAGAACGCGCATGCACGCTGGCAAGACTGCTGTATTCTTTGCTGCTGTGTGTTTAAGTGCTACTTAGAAGACTCGAGGTGATGTGAGGTGACGCGTCAGTGGGTTTTTGTCAGCACTTTCTGTTTGGTGTGTCAGGTCCGTAAGGTCCACCCACAACAAGGCCAACAGATCCGCTTCGTCTCTCTCTCTGGCCTGAGCTCAACTCTACGCTTGCTGTCAGAGTGCGTATTCGGTTTTGTCAGTCATGTGTTTGTGTGTGTGTGTGTGTGTGTGTCAGTGTTTATAACACAACCATTATCCAGGCCGTCCTGAGCAGTTGTGTAAAATCAGCCACCGCTAAGAGTTTCTCCACCTTTTTAAGCCAAGGGATGTCTTTAAAGGGAGATGATTTAGGTAATGGTAGCTTTTACCTCGTCCGCCTTTGATGCTCAGGCTCACTGACAGGTAATCAAAGAGAAGGAGCACCCCACTCATCCCCGCATCACTCTGTATTTGATACAACAAGGGTAGACAGGGAGGAATAGGCAGACATAATGAGACCCGCATCCTTTTCAGAGGGGTCTCTGCTTTCAGAAACTTCACCGTTCATCCTCTTCTTCCGGTCACTGCCGCCTCTGTTTGGTCAAGGTGAAGGGGGATATCATCTAAAAGAGTGACTTGACAAACAGGGAATGCATTGAAAATTGAGTAATTGACCCAATAGGCAGAAAAGAATGGATGTATATTAATAAGAAAAGATGGAGGAAGGATGGAGAAGTGAGGAAAGAGAGATGGAGGGAAACAGGGGGAGAGCTGGCACTGGAATGACATGCATGAACAGCAAAGCGAGCAGGGGGAAAGGCGGCTTTGCCATTCACTTTGAAGCTTGCTCCACTTCTGTCTGTCTTACGTAACAGAAAAATGAAGAAAAACAAGTGCCAAAAAAAAAAAAAAAACGAGGCAGGCTGGTGAGAGAAAAAAGAAGGCAAGACAGAACTTCCAAACTTCATTTCTCTGATGTTTCCGGCAAGCGAGCAGCTGTATCTGGACGTTGGAGTTAGTCACCACGCCACGCCGAGCTTTGGTGTTGAGTGAGGGGTGAAAAGAGTTAGCAGAAAAGAGAGGGAGAGATCAGTCAAGTGGTGTGAAGAGAGACAAGAAAGGCGGGTTGAGAGGAGGCTGTCGGACAGAAAAAGATAAGGAGACAGAGGAGAGGAGGAGGGAGGGTAAACAGAAAGGAGAGGAGAGGGACCACACTGAGCATTTGAACCCCAGAGAGCGATCTATCTTTCTCCGTGTTGCATAAGCCGATCTCTCCATCCTCGTTGCTGACAAGTGTTTGGAGACCAGCTGAGGCTCTTCACGTATGTCTGTTCTTCATTAACCAAAGAAGACCCCCCAGCTGGAGGCCTCGGCCTCCATCCAGCAGCGTCTGTTGTACTTTAGCGAACGCCTCTAATACCGCTGCCCTCTTTCTGCTGTACTGTTCCTTTTTTTATGACAATCAATCTTCATGATGTCACCGTCGCCCACGGCAGTGTATGTTGCTATGGAGATCAGTAGATCTGCACCGAACTGCTGCCTTAGGGAGAGTGTATGCGAGCTTACGTTGTGTGTGTGCGTCTTTGTGTGTGTGTGTGTGTGTGTCTGTGCACACGGTTCATCTTTAATTGCCATCTGCAATCTGCATCCTGAACACAGTCAGTAATTCGAGAGCCCCAGCGTGGGGTAAATAGCTGAGACTCATTTACAAGTGTGTTAATGGACTTTCTCTATCTTTGTCTTTCTTCCTTTCTCTCCCCCGCTCTCTTCCTCTGCCAGCCCTTCTCTCTCTCCCTCCCTCTCTCTCTCTCTCTCTCTCTCTCTCTCTCTCCCTCCACATAGCAGCCACACATCATCATACAGTAGATCAAAACCTACTGCAGAGCAGAGTAACAGAGAGCAGTATAGAAGTGGTTTGTGCATAATTTGCATAATTTTATGAATAAACACACTGTTTTAGGTGGATAATTATCTTCAATTTTGTCATTACCATAAACATTGTTGGATTGACTATGATTGGCTTCTGCCGATGCTATTTTAAAGAATAGAAGTTAACCGGCCTGGGGGGGATGCTTACAGGAAAGTATATCCAGCTGAAATTAGTTTTTTGGTTGTTATTCTTAATAATGTTCAGGAAACTGCTCAGGATTAAAGAGAAATTGTGGTAAATTTGAAATAAAAAACATAGTTTTTTTTAAACTGTAATTTTCCCAGTGAAAGGATGAGAGAAACCCTCATTTCCTTCATCTATTTTAGCCTCTCCTTGCAATTTCTCCCTTCTTTTCTGCTCTTTCCTCCTCCCCGCTTCTTTCCTTCCTCCTTTAACTACTCTCTTCACCCCCTGAAATGTGTTATTAGTATTAAACAATGGAAGAATAGGCATTTAAAGTACCAGCTTTACTTTCCTTAATAACTACCCTCCGTGGTAATAATTACCCCCTTAGAAACAAAAGAAAAAACCCTTCTTGGGTTACTAGGCAATAAGCGTGCAGCTGGGATCGTGTGTTTTATGTACGTGTGTGTGGGTGCACACTTACTGTTGCATATATATATATATATATATATATATATATATATAGTTAGCACGTCATTGCAGATTGCAGACCTTTTCCTTTTCATTTTCAGCTTGTTTTATGTTTTCCACTTTACTGACAGCTTACACTTGTTTTATCAATGACCAAAGCCAAACGGAAACAGTTCATTACACAGCACATTACACAATTTCTGTTTTATTGTTTGTTTATTTGGTCGCTGCAATCATTCCTCCTCTTCATACTTGCTGTGAAACAGTCCCTTCCTAACACGACTACACTGTTACAGATAAAATCCACAGTCCTCCTTCTGGGCAAAATTGTTTTCTAAAGGTCAATCGAGGCTTTCACAGTCTGAGTTAGTAAAACAAGTGGGTGTCCTGAGACAGTACGTACCTCCACCTGGTAGATAGCCACTAAATTTGTCAGACTGCTGAAGCCACATGTTAGCTTCATATGAACTTTGTCATTCCTTTTTTTTTTGCACAGACCAAGAACTGGATTTTGTCTCTGATCTTGCTAAGAGTGGGATAGTGTTAGGAACGAGTCTGTTCATGGCTGGTATGGAGCATAGACTTTATATAAGAAGTGGACGTAGTCACCGTGATGTCACCCATTGGTTTGTGGACTCCCGTTTTGAAGCCTCGAGTTCGGTATCTTGGCCATCGCCATCTTGGTTCTTTGCAACCAGAAGTGACACGAGAGGGTAGAGCTAAGTACAACGGAACGCTGAATAAGACATTAATGTTATAATTAACTTTCATGAAGTGAAAACACACTGTGAAAGGGTTAAAGTTGCAGGAAGAAAACACGGACAACTCCCAGACACTGTGGTAACGACCCGTCAATCACAAGATAGCTACGCACTAAAGCATTCCCTGCTTTATGGTCTATTTGTCTCTAAATGGGACCATAATGTACTAAATGAACATCATGCTGTATTGAAGAAGACTTGAAACTAGCGACTGAGACCTAAACTCATGTTTATAATGTTTGCTGAGGTAATAAATCAATTGAGAAGTAGGCTCATTTTCTCATAGACTTCTATACAATCAGACTTCTTTTTGCAACCAGAGGAGTCGCCCCCTGCTGGCCGTTAGAAAGAATGCAAGTTTAAGGC
>CAKAOH010022244.1:0-23384 GCA_916701665.1 Sebastiscus tertius
AAACATAAATTAATTTAGTTTTGCCCTCCCACTTGTGCCCCAGGATAGTGTATGTAGCAAGTGTGAGTGCATGTATGTCTTGTCAGTGTGCATGGAGATATATATAGATATATAGATATATATCTATATATCTATCTATCTATCTATATAGATAGATAGATAGATATAGATATATCTATCTATATATAGATAGATAGATAGATATAGATATGTGATTATAAATAAGCTCAATTCATTAATAATGCAGTAACTGTTGGATGAAGCATGACGACCACCATCACCATGTGTTATGTGCTAGATTGATATAGTATCAGATTCTCTGACTTCATGCCTAAACCTTATTTGCGACTGTTACAGAGACGCTGGAGAATTAACCCAATTTAGCCAAATTAAAATCTGATATTCACATAAAAAAAACAAATCAATTGATATGGAAGTTATCACTGCAAACTGTTATCAAGATTACAGAAATATGTTTGTGTCTGACCATGAAAATCGTTGCTGACAGATAAACAGACACACACACACAGCAGGTTTAGGTTTGAGTCACACACTTTATTGAAGATGTCATCACCAGACCTTTAATTTGGCAATAAATAAATAACTGAAACTCAAGGCAAATAAACTAATAAATAAACAGAGCCAGAATAAATGACGCTCGGCTAGCGAGGAAAAAGCTGTTTATATGACTCCATACAGAATATTCTGTCACCCAGAGTTACCTCACTGCATTCATTGAGAAGTGGCATGAACACTCTACCACACCTGACAGGAGAAGATCAGAAATGTTAAAGAACTTTATGTACTTTCTTCTAAAAACTAAAAGTAGTGTTATGGAGTAATAAAGTTAGATAGTTAAGCTGATGCAAATAAACTGTACTAAGACTAAAACAGGAGCCAAACCAGGTATGGATGTGGATACAACAACCCAATAGTAGTATGTAATATGTGCTATACAGTATATCTGACACAGTGACATCATCATGCTCAACTTTAAATCTGACATAGCAGTTATTATTGTCCATTCAATACATCCCAGAATCTCATATGACATCACAGCTCTTAGACTTTTGCTCTGAAAGGATATCAAATCTACCTTAATACAATACTCAAACGTCCAACTCATTCTCACAGTAGTTCATGAAATAGTCCCAAAATGTAATCTATTTGATTCGTGTACATAGACACGAATTTCCCCCTTTTTTTGTGACGCTCAGCACGACTTTTAACAATGTATTATTTGTGCTTTTTCCTACGATTGTCCAGCAAAACTAGGTTTAGGAAATTATCGTGGATTGGATTTAAGTAACACCAGAAGTGGTGTAACATAAGTACGGAAGTTATGTGACAAATAAATCAACTTTGACTTCTGGTTTCACTCACTATGTTTACTTCCTAGTTCACAGTTACGTTGATTACAAACAAATTGACCATCATGAAAAAAGTGAAGTGAAATTCGTGTCTATGTGTACGAATCAATACATTGAAATACATTAGACACACATTGTTTGCTGTAATCTCTCCTCCTCGTTCTCTGTCATTCTCCCTTTATCAAACTGCTTTTGTTTCATAAAATAAATCACTAAATAAGATGTAGACTAGGTAGTTTGAGAAACAATGGCAAACTCATGCTATGGCCTCGCTGTCGTTCCTGCAACATCATTTAGAGGACATGGATTTCAATGGCCAAACACTCGTTCCTGAGTATTTCGTAAGAAACACAACTCAACTGTTGGTTTGTCATTTGTGCAAAATTATATTTTTGGTGTGCAAGAAGCAAAATTAATAAAGACACAAGGATTTACCTGCTTTTATATCTCCCATGTAATTTGATTTGGTGAAGCCAGACTGATGAAGCCTCATTAACTTCAGCTAAACTTTGGAAAGCATTGTTTTTCACAGAATGAGGACTATTTTGTGCCTCGTCTCTTACAGTGTTGGCCTGTTGCATTTCATTTTACAGCCAGCATGGAGAGGAAGAAAACAGCAACCAACAACTCTTTCGTATGAAATGTAGTATTGTACTAAGATAGATCTGAAGGAATGTCAAACCTAGCCTCTAAAAAATGCAGAAAATATAGATACAGGCTACATCATGTATACATGTATAAACACAGCTTCAGGTTGCTCAGTGACTCACAGCTCAAATGTAGTTCATATAGCTACCGAGGAAGTTTGATCCTTTGTAATATATTTTATACTGTAACACGGCAGTGCAAACACATCGAAGCTTATAGCATTTAAAATATAGTGATGCTAAACTGACTAGCATTCCACTCACCTGGTATTAATTCCACCCTGGCAGTTAAAATCTCCCATTTCTGAGTTGACTTGAATGCACCTTTATTCAACAGCCGAATCAAGTTGAGTTTAATGGAGAAACCAGTGCTTGTTCTGGAGCTATAGAAGCCAAACTAAAGTAAGCTCCGACTAGCTGATGTATAGAGGATGGATTACTATAAAACACACACATGCACACACATACACACACTCAAAAGTCATCTCCTAAAAAACATGGCAGACTTCCAATTAAAACAGTCATTCTGAGTTTCCGACACAATATATTATAAACCTTTTTACAAATAAAAGCTTTAAGGATTCATAAGCGTTGCTCAATTCATAAATATATGCAGCAAAAATACAATACAAGAAATCTCTTTTTTAGGAACCGAGACAGGACATAAAAATATGTAAAACTCTTCACTAGACTAGATTAGAATAGCTGATTTCTTTCAGAAGTGCTCAAGTTTATTTTGCTAAAGCAGCAGAGCCGCAGACGGACGGAGTTTGGCCAGGTTGTAGCAATCAACACAAAAAAGCATGTCTGGGCTATATAGCTATGCACCATGCTAACACTTCTAAAAAATAAAACATCTTGGCTGTAAATACTGTATGTGGTAACGACAGCTCATTTTAAAGGCTTGTTCAGACTGAATGTCAATATTCGCCTCAAGTTATTCACATAAATTTGAGTGTTTTTACAGCCTGTTTATCTATTTGACCCAAACAGCTAATGTAACATCTGTACAGACATTAGCTGTAAGCTAGCGATGTGTGTCAGGTGCCAGGCATCCATGTTGGAAGTTTTTTTAAAATACTTGACATGACGTATTTTTTTTGGCCAACCAGGAAGTTAGCATCGCCCTGGTTCCCTCGACAAAAAGCCAATGGGATTGTTCCATTGGGTTTTTGATTATTGTAGAAAATCAGCTCTGTGGCAAACACACGTTTATGATACTTACACGTTTTGTTCAGCAAGATAATCTCCACAAATGAACACCACTTCTATGATTTTTGAAGCGTGAATGCAATCACAATTTCCTTATATTGATGGTTTATTGAACTAATACATCTGAAATAATAAAAAGGCTAAACTCCAACTAATGTTATATTTACTGTATAAAAAGGGGAGGGCTTCAACTCCCCAATTTAAAATGGTATTACTGGACTGCTCAGTTAAGATCAGCTATGTTTTATTTCTCTGTGGCTCCCTTTCCAGCTATAGAGCAGATATCAACATCAGGACTTTCCTTTCAGCTTTACTTATATTCAGTTAGGGTCAAAAAGCTAGACTCCTTTTCTTAGAACTACTATCTCAGTGTGGTACTCGTCACATCAGCATGTTGGGGACACACCTGCACTGTCCTCCCCTATATGGGGTAACAGTTGTTTTATACCCGGGTGAGCAGATGGTGGATTTAAGATGTGGTTTAATAAAGGTGTAGAGAAAATGTCAGGTCTATATGTAGAAGGTAGCCTGCTGTCATACATTCAGTTGTGCAAGAAATGACATTTCAAAAAAAGCATTTCTTTAAGTACTTACAGCTGATGTCTGTACCTCCATTGTCTAAAACTGAGGAACTAACTCCCACCCACATGAGTGGCAAAGGTCAATTCTCTTTATTTTATGTCATATTGTTAACTTATTCAAAAAGATTCATCTTTCAAAAATGCTAGAGGCATGGAGAATTGATATGAAGGAGGATGTTCATGAATTGGGAAACGGCTTGTTTTAAGGCCCAGACCCAGGCTGTAAATACAAAATTAAGGATATTACAATACAAAATGGTGAATTGGTGAATTTATTTTACACCTAACAGATTAAGTCAAATGTTCCCTAATGTTCCAGATTTTTTTTTAAATTGCAAAGAGGAAAAGGGTCCATTAATTCATTGTTTATGGGAGTGTACAAAGCTACAACGGTTGTGGAAGAGTGTGGTTGAATGTATAAGCCTTATAATTGGAAAGGAAATTCCTTTACGAGCCATGCTTTGAGTACTGGGAATATACTCTGAAGACTACAATATGTAACTCTGCAGTGGTCACTGCTCATTGCCTTTGGACTTTTATAGGCCAGGAGGATAATTGTATTAATGTGGAAGAATGTGGATGAAGGAACTGGCAGCCTGTCTAGCTTTGGAGAGACAGACTTATGTTGTAAAAAGAAAAGATGAAAACTTTGCTTGCTTGTGGAGCCCCCATATGGAGTTTCTGGAAACTCATACTTCTGAATAATTTGAAACTGTTGGCAAACTGTGCACAGCTGTGATTTTTGTTTATCCGTTTGCTTTTGTTAAAGTTTATTGTGTCATATATCAACATAGAAAAAGGAAAAAAATCGGCAGAAGTAAAAAGCTAACATTATATACGCTATAAATTAACCACGGTCGCATGACTTCACATCACCACCCTGTGTTTGTTGTGATGACGTTTAGGCTATAAGGCTGTAACCTAAGGCGGAATAGTCGACGTGATGACATTTAATGTCCCTAACAACTTCTATAGTCTCATCTAGCCACCTTTTTTAAGACACGTAAAAGCTTCAAAATTCAAGAGTGACGTATTTTATATCGTAGAACAAAACATTAAAATCTCTTCAGCTTGTGTTAACCACAGATCTTATAATCTAACTAAAAACCCATTCAAAAAAGCCATTGACTTCCAGACGAGGAAACCGTAAGTGCTAAAATACTAACCAGGTTTTAGAACTCATTCCTGTAGCGCTATGTTGTAGCTTTCCTGTCACCAGTTGTGACTGTTATATTTGTGATGCAACATCAGAGCCTGTATTCACACGTTTTTTTCCAAAGCTAATGGGTAAACCAAGCTAAACAAAACTAATATTACATTAGATAGCTAGCTGATAAATGTTTCATTGTTTTTTTTAAAAAAAAAAAAAATAGCTTTCATCAAAAAATGTCCCATGTCCTGTGCCGTACGCCATGCATACCATGCCAAAGAAGGAGTAAAGATGACTAGCATGGCTTACAACTTTTGAGACTACAATATCCTCAAAAAAGAGAGTGCATGTTTGCTCTTTCCACTTTGTTTATAAGAAGCCCACTAAAGTGCACCCCGTTCTCTATCTGGGCAACAACCAACCTCTCCAAAGAAGAGGCAAAAGCCAGTCTGTGCAACTGTTGTGACCCAAATACTGTTCATTTAGCAGCTTGCACTGTTTAGCCAACATGGCTGACATGGAAACCTGGACCATCCAAACTCTTTTGATCAATGGCTTATTATAACACTTCACTAAGGCAGTGATTTTCAAAGTCTGGGTTGGCACATCTAAAACTGTCATTTGAAAAGAACACAACATGCTAAATAATTTTTTTGCATGTACCTTCTCAAACCTCTGCATAGCTACAATATTTTAAAATAAATGCTGTATGCTGTTAATCTTTTTTAAAATATAGAGACTAAATTAATATCTGAAATTAAAATGTGACTGCTCAGAAAAAAAAGTTTGAAAATCACTGCATTACAGTCAGTCATATTAAAAAAACAAAAACAAATCAATGAATATCAACAGTTGTACTAGTACAATTCATAAACATCTAGAAATCAAAGTGCTGTAGGCTAAATATTAAAGGAGAATACCGCAAATGTGCTTCCAAAGTTTACATAAAATCGGGGTCACAAAAATAGTAGCATTATTACGATTGCAATTTTATACTCACTTATCATATTGTGATACGCCTCCTGGGAGCGACCTTACAAGTCCACAAAGGTTATTGTAAGAGAAAAGTCTAAACTGTGACGTAGCCGGCAGTTCCATTGTGTCATACTGTTTCAGACGTCATGCAACAGACCAGTTTGACTTTGAAAGCAGGACTTCTCCAGACATTAAAGCATTATGGAAACCCAAATGTTAATCTTTGAAACCAAGCTTACTGAAAGAAACAGTCCTCTATTTTCAGGATTAACTTCCTACGGGCAACACAGTTGTGACCCGTTGGTTCAAACCCATAGTTTTGACAAACTAACAAACAGTTTCTGGACAGAAGGAGGAAGATTTCATTTAGGCTTTTAAATGGCTGACAGCTGAGCGCTGTCGTTGCTCACTCCTTCTTCTGATTGGCTAATAGGGAGGCCTCCCATCTCTGTGCCATGGCGTTCTGTCGTCTTGGTACTGAAGAGAGGAAAGGGGGGAACTGGAGGGAGGGGGAGATTCAGCTGAACCACTGGAGCCAAGATGGGTGGATAAATGGATATGGTTGGATGGATTATGGGATGGATGGATGGATGGATGGATGATTGATGGATGGATGGGACAAAAGATAAATAAACAGAGGATGGGATAGTTGGGGGGAATTATTAGACCGATGAATGCAAGAGTGATGGGTAGATGAAAAAATTAGCTGAATAATGGATATATTTGCTAAATTGTGAACTAATGGATTAAAACATTAATCAGTCCAACTGATTAACAAATCAGAAAGTTCACAATTAATAAACATAACAAATGAATGAATGAGTAAAGGAAGAAATCAATTATCCAACATGGAAATTGCAAAAGAACAAAATTTGAAACTTTGAATATGATTTTCATGCCATGTACTGATGCATGAAGCAATCCAACACAGTGAAATACAACCAGCTGCAGTGTAACGGCATACATCCCAACAGTCATTATAGTGCATGTTTGGATCTGGAAGAACATTGACATGATTGAGTGAATATTACTGTAAGAGAATAAAATCTTATGTTAATGTTTCCTCGTTGGTGTACTGCATATACCATTAAAGCTGCACTCATCAATATTTCTATTAGGGCTGTCAATTGATTAAAATATTTAATCGGGATTAACCGCATGATTTTCCATAGTTTATCGCGATTAATTGCAAGTTAATCGCACATTTTTTATCTGTTCAAAATGTTCCTTAAAGGGAGATTTGTCAAGTATTTAATACTCTTATAGGAGGAGTGGGCAAATATGCTTTATGCAAATGTGTGTATATATTTATTATTGGAAATCAATTAACAACACAAAACAATAACAAATATTGTCCAGAAACCCTCACAGGTACTGCATTTAGCATAAAAAATATGCTCAAATCATCTGGAGGTCAGAGGTCAAGGGACCCCTTTGAAAATGGCCATGAAGGTTTTTCCTTGCCAAATATTTAGCGTAAGTTTAGATTTAACCTCCTCCCTGACAAGCTCGTATGACATGGTTGGTACCAATGGATTCCTTAGGTTATATATTCATCATATGATACCAGTATCTTCATTCTAGCTTTAAAACTGAGCCCACTACAACGTCAAATTCGCAGGTTGCGTTAAAGAAATTAGTAGCGTTAATATAAATTTGCGTCAACGCGTTATTATTGGCAGCCCTAATTTACAGTACATGTATATGTTCAGACTTCCTACTCATTTTGATACAGAGGCTGCAACAGGCAAATCTGTCTCCAAATAGACAGGCACTGTAAATAGAGTTTTTGTGTGTGTGTGTGTGTGTGTGTCAGCCAACCTTGTGGTCACAAGACATACTGGATCGTTCCATTTTGCGGGTCCTGGAGGGGGATGAAGGGGAGGAGACACATCTGTCTGAAACCTCTGGCACTGGAATCAAAAAGACAATTTAATCCCACTGGGAAACAGAATTATCTTATTCTATATCATTTAATAAGATCATCGCAGACAGAAACCAGATTTTTAAAAATATATATTTCTCATCCCACACACTCTGTATCCAGTATTGACTAATGTTCTGAATGGTGAAAACACACCATCATCTGCAAACCTTTGAACTATTACTGACACTGTTTTGAATCCCCAACTATAAATCTACTGAATTAAAGTGAGGGCCACAAAATGGCTATCACTAAACGGTGTGGAGGAGGGCAGTGGTTCAGTTTGGTAGGTGCTCAGTTGAACTCTATGACCTCTTTTGACAAGTTTTGAAAGTGAATCATTTGAGCTGAACTACCAACCCGTTCTCATTCCCAACTCATATCACAT
This sequence comes from Sebastiscus tertius, assembly GCA_916701665.1. Classification (NCBI taxonomy): domain Eukaryota; kingdom Metazoa; phylum Chordata; class Actinopteri; order Perciformes; family Sebastidae; genus Sebastiscus; species Sebastiscus tertius. The sequence goes on from CAKAOH010022244.1 coordinate 8,248, forward strand.
ACGGACGCTTGGTCAGGACCCTTTTGGTGTCACTTAGGTTTAGGCAACAAAACTACTTGGTTAGGTTTAGGAAAAGATTGTTGTTTGGGTTAAAATAAGTACTTTACTTAACAGACTTATGTAACAATAATAACAAAATAAGTCAACGTTGATTTTTGGTTTGACCCATCCATCCACCCCGACCTCCTCCCTACCCGGACTTTATGCTACGTCACCTGACTCCTGACTCAGTTGCTCTGAGCGTCTAATATGGATGCTGATGGGTTTACATCGGAGTTATTCAATGTTCGATATATTTAACACAAAAAACATTATATGCATGGTAAATTCCAGTGTTGGAATTACACCATACTGTAGCTTCTGGGGAAGCCCTATTTTTCTGGGGTGGGAGGGTACTCTTCACAGTACTGTACTGTACTTTGTTATTGTCATCTTTAGTGGTTGTTTGCATAAAACCACACAATTCAAATGATTATTATTATTTCAGTATTTGCTTTGATTAAACAAATTTTGGCAAGCTGCTTAGAGCTAGTGATAGGAAGTTAACCAGGCCATAATTCTCTCTCTAATATCAATTTTATATTGCTGTGAAAACATCTCCTTCAAACAACTGGAATTATTCAAGTTTCTCACCAAAAACTTAATTTTACGAGATTAAATTTGAACGCATCATGATAATTTATGATAATTGAAATGATAATTTACCTTCGCCCAATAGTCTTTTTTCCTGAGCAGACTGTGAACGCCTCGTAATAATAACTCAATGGAACCTCCTTTAACGTTAGTAGCTCCATTATTTAACCAAGCAGGACTGTGCTGCCCACCGGCTGCTAACAGCTAACGTTACTAACTCTCATCCTGTTGATTTAAACACAGATTTGTTGTTCACATTGTCGCTTTATCAGGGAAAAATAGGGTGGATCCCCTCAGGCTTAGTAGCGGCACGCTGTTGAGCGCTTTCTTTTCTCTCCGCCGTGGCTCTGGTCCAAAACAAACTGAAACATGATACAGCGTGCGCATGCGTCATTGTACATGCGTAACTGCGGGAAAGCATCAATACAGAGGAAGCGATAGTCACGGAGGCATGAGATAACAAGGAATCAGACAATTAAGAACCCGTTCTGAACGGGAACCATTCTCTATTCCCATCACTAGCGTTTTCCCTGTCTGCCAAGGTGGCGGATGGCCTGACCATTTTACCCGCCACTGCCAACAATTTACAATTGTTTTTGGCGGGTGGTGGGTGCTAATTTCAGACCCTGGCCATGACAAAACGTTATATTTGACGCCCCGGGAACGAGACCGAGCTACAACTACAACACAGCAGAAATGTTTCTAGGATGTTCAGTTGTTCATGTCCTTAAAATCTTCCCGATACTTGGATAAGTGGCCCTGATTCGTATACGTACCATTGAAACTGACGTTATCGTTCAGGCCTGGAGACACCAGCACAGTGTCGTACCTCTCTCTCCCTCTCCTCCACTCCTCCTCCCTCCTCCTCCTCCACATGTCCTCCCTCTGCCTCCTCCACTCGTCCTCCCTCTGCCTCACCATGCGGATCTCTTGCTCCACCAGTGATTGGCTGCTGAGGGAGCGTAGCTTAAAGAACGGATTGGACGAGAAAGTGCTCTCCTGCGTTTCCACAGACACGGGGGCGGAGTTTAGGCAGAATTCGGAAGCGCTGCGAATGATGAGATTGGAGGTTTCCACGACGATGACGTTGGCGGAAGGCACCGCATCCTGGCTCGTGGGCCAATCGGAGAGGCCCCCGATTGTGGAGGTGAGTAAGCGGTTCCTGGAGGCGGAGCTGGCGCAGTCGGGCTCCAGGATAATGACATTGTTGGCTGTCATTTCATGGTAGACAGAGCGGGGCAGGGAAGAGGAGCAGGAAGGGGATGGGGAGATGGACAAGGTAGGGGTGCGGCAGGCTGGAGGTCTGGGTGGAGATCGTCCTGTCTGCAGGGTGGAGGGTCTGAACACAGAACAATAGGAAAACACCAATCAGTCTTTCTTGAGTCCAGCTGTATTTGTTATTTGGAGTCACGCATTAGCAGGGGCGAAGAAAAATAAAATGATACTTGTCATGGCTGAACTTGGAACCCCATTTTGATCAATTTAGGATTGAAATTGTGACACCCCTAGCTAAGATCATAGTCTAAAATGCTCTAGGTAAACAGTTTGTTCTGTAGTTAAAATGTCCAGCTGATGATCATTTGGTGATGGGGTCACATTCACAAGGACCGTCCTTAGATTCATCATGTTGTGAAAATCACTCCAACCCATCCCTCCGCTCAACCTGCAATGTACAAAAAATACATAAAACAAAACAACACTAGTGTTTCTGCCCTGTTTATCTGTTGTTACCTGGGTATAGTGAGGCCGTGTGTAATAACCCCCCTCTCCCTGCGGTGGCGCTCCTCTCTCTCCAGAGTCAGTCGGATCTCTCTCTCCACCGCACTCTCTGGCTCCTCCAATGGGCTGCGGTATGACAGCGAGTCATCCAGGCCCGAGTCCTCTGAACTGGGGGACAGGGTGGAGGACAGGGGGGGTTCCCTGGGTACTGGTGGATGGATCTCCCTTTGAGAGGACAGGAGGAAACCCAGCTTAAGTTAAGATGAATTCAGTAGTGTTGTCTGTTTAGTTACCAGTAGTTATTATTCACATATTTCTAACAGCATAAACCCTGATTTTACACTCACATTTTGTTGAACTTGAATATCCGTTGAACAAAAAAACAAAAAAGAAATTCTCTACTCCATCTGACAGTAACTCATTTATATTGTGTATGAACTTGTTCCAGTTCTTCATTTATGTCAGGATATTAACACTGAATGAAATATTCAAACTAAGTACTTCATGTATTTATGGCTACACCATTCCATCAAATGGAAATCGGAAGGTTTGTGGATGCTGAGGGGGCTGGAGTGCTGCAATATTTTCACCCCCCCCCCCTAAACATTCCAAATGAAAATAAATATAATATCATACTGTAACCCCCTTATTGTCAATCTAGCTAGGAAAGCCATCCATCCTCCGTATGCTCTAGGTCTCTAGATTCATCCATCCATGCTCTGAATGCTCTAGGTCTCTAGTTTGATCCATCCATCCTCTGAATGCTCTAGGGCTCTAGTTTGATCCATCCATCCTCTGAATGCTCTAGGTCTCTAGTTTGATCCATCCATCCTCTGAATGCTCTAGGTCTCTAGTTTGTGGCTGTAAAGTTCCATGAGGCTGTGATTATCCTAGAGGTCATCACAGGTCATTTTACACAGTGAGGTCAAATTTCAATAAATGGTCTCACTACAATGAAATGGCTCCTATGGGGACTAACATCATCACACATAAACACAGTTGGGCTCATTGGATCCACAAGAGTCTCAGCTTTACAGTGATACCCAATTTATGTAATTCAAGACTGTTTAGGGACCCCAGTATGCAGAAATATTACATTACATTTTAGAATTGGAGAATATAACACATTTATACAGCATGTGATTATCATAAAGTGGGCATGTCTGTAAAGGGGAGACTCGTGGGTACCCATAGAACCCATTTTCATTCACATATCTGGAGGTCAGAGGTCAAGGGACCCCTTTGAAAAATTGCTATGCCAGTTTTTCCTCGCCAAAATTTTGCGTAACTTCGTAGTGTTATTTAACGTTCTTGCTGACAAGCTAGTATGACATGGTTGGTACAGATGGATTTCTTTGGCTTTCTAGTTTCATATGATACCAGTATCTTAACCCTTAGCTCTAAAACTGAGCCCACTATAGCCTCTGAATAAAATAAAGTTAACTAATGGCCCTCAAGGAGGGGAAGAGGCTAATTGCTTTATCAGCTGATTGTTTCAGCTCTACAGCATGCTCTCTAATAAAGCAGCAACCATTCAAAATAAGGACTGATGTTATCATTTATTAAATTGCAAACAAAAAAATCGCAATTAGTAGCTCCAGTATTTCCTACCTGTGCTTGAGTCGGGGGCTGCGTGTGGGGGGGTACAGTGAAGTGTGGGTGCCCTGGAAGCTCCCCTGAGCTCTGAGCCCTGGTTTGGGGATTGGCTGACCTTTGACCTCCTCCTCCATCTTCCTCCACTGCTGGCGGGCCAACAGGAAGTCCACATGCTCAGTGGAGACGTTTTCACTGTGGGTCTCTTGTTGGACACAGAAATCTACAGGAACCTGACAGGAGAGAGCAGGCTCAGGATTAGATTACCAAACACATACAGTACAGTAGGGGATAGTTTTCAGTCTCAAAACAGACGTTTGAAGGAACCCACCATAGAAAAGCATTTTAATACAGACGCTTTATTACAATTGGACAGTGACTGAATTCATTCTCAAATATGCTACAAGATGAAGACCTTCAGAGAACAAGGGAGAATATGAAAATATGACTGAAGTGTTGGAGGATTCACACATGACGCTGTCTGTCTGTATAGTGGGAGTGGGAAAAAAAATCGATTCACCTATGTATCACGATTTCATTTATTTTTTTTTACGATTTTGAAAAGATGCTTTAATACCAGGATCAATATATTTGCTCCATTTGAGTCTATGTGGAGGTAGAAGGAAGTTACCGCTTTTATTGTTGTAGTCTGAGTAACGTGACGTCATATCCGTTCCGTATCCATCAACCAAAACAAACCGCAGCGAGCCAAAACAAAAAAGGAGAAAACGTTGGAGGGTCTGCGTGGATACGACCTGCACCCTCACATGTTAAATCTAAAGTGATAAACACTACACATCCAGTAAAGTATGGAAACACTTTGGGTTTCACACATTGCAGGAAAAGCAGAGCTAGAAAGAACAAAAGCTTTAATAAATTAGGTTTAGATTTGTTCAATTTGCTGTCCACCACTCTGTGGCCGGGCGGAAGCCATTTGAGACGCATAAAAGAGGCCCGGAGTTCAACGGCACGGTGGCTGTGATTTCCATAGATCAGTCCACCTCGATGCTTCTTCGTTGTAGTTTAACTCTGCGTAAAATTAACTAACTTGATTGTATTGAGTACATTGTGTATTATTAGTTGTTTGATGGTAATCTGGGTTTTAAATAACTATAGAAGCATTTGTAATTTGTTTGGGACTGGGCTAGGGATTAGCTTTAATTTTAGGGCACATATCACTTTGCACTTTTAGTTTGTCATTTTCAGATGTTTAGATACATTAGGTGAAGGGGTGGCTGCCACTTTTGTCTGAAATTAGCACCCGCCACCCACCAAATGCGGGCAAATTGTTGGCAGTGGCGGATGAAATCATCAGGACACTTGCCACTTTGGCAGGCAGGGAAATGCTAGTGATGGGAATAGAGAACAGTAGCTGTCCGCTTTCTTGGCATCTCATGCCTCTGTGTCTATCGATTCCTCTGTATGGATGCTTTCCAACAGTTACACTGCACAATGACGCATACTCACGCTGTATCATGTTTCAGTGTGTTTGGGACCGGAGCCACGGTGAAGAGAAAAAAAAAGCGCTCAACAGCATGGCGCTACTAAACCTGAGGGGGTGCACCCTATTTTACCTGATAAAATGACACTGTGAACAACAAATCTGTGTTTAAATGAGCAGGGGGAGAGTTAGTAACGTTAGCTGTTAGCAGCCGTTAGCAGCACAGTCCTGACTGGCTAAATGACAGAGATACTAACGTTAACGGGGGTGCCATTCAGTTATTATTATGAGGCGTTCAAAGTCTGCTCAGGAAAAATAACTATTGGGTGGTAAATTGCAATGTTATCATGATGTGTTCAAATGTAATCACGTAAAATTATGTTTTTGGCGAGAAGCTTGAATAAATCCAGTTGTTAGGAGATGTTTTCACAGCAATATAAAATAGATAATAGAGAGAGAAGTAGGACCTGTTTAACTTCATAACAACTTAGTGACAGACAAAAAAAAAAATACCTGTCTGCCACAGTGGCAGGAAGTGAAAAAAGTTAATTTCAGACCTTGGTTTTAGTTCTTGTTTATATCTTGTTGTTTGCCAGCTCAGCTGTGATTTTAAGTTCTAGTTTGTAAGTTTTGTTTTATTTGTTTATTGATTTCGGCGCTATCTGAAGCCCTTTCCTACTTTTCTTATGCATATCAACACAGTTGTGTTCGCTTTCAAGCTGACATTCAATATGAATGTAATTCCTAGGGCTACTGGACAGGGCATAAAAGATGAGTGGTATAAAGTTTGAAACCTTTGAAACCTTCACTAATCATCCCATCTTCTGTGGGGGAAGATATAAATTGGAAATGTGCCCGAATGTTCCATGAAGAGAGGGAGGGTCTTACCTTCTTGTCGGGATCCGTGGAGCTGGCTGAGGAGCTGAGAGAAGGAGACCTCAGGAACAGATCTCTCCTCGACCTCATCTGCTCTTCATCATCATCCCTGCCTCCACTCCTCTCCTCCTCTACCGCCTCCTCTCTCTTCTCCTGTGCTCCTCTCTCTGCTTCTGCCTCATCATCTTCTTCCCTTCTCTCCTCAGCGTCTCCTCCTCTCTCCTCTTCCTTGCTCTCTCCATCACCGATGCTATCATGAATCCCTCCACCTGCTTCTTCCTGGTCGGTGACATCACAGGGCGCGAAGCCGGCCCATTGGTCCTCCCCTGCGTCGCTGTCCGAGTACACGATAGCCAGCTCCGCTTGGAGGCAGTCGCTAAGGTGACTGTCGCTAAGGTCATCTCTGTTGCTGAGGTCGTGACCCCAGGCCTCATGCAACATAGCCGCTGCAGGCTGCTCTGAAGGATCTGAGGTGACAATCAGGGGCTCTGATGATGAAGGACACGCTGGGCTGCCACAGATGAAGAGGAGCTCTGACAGGGCATCGTCTCTCATCTCTCCTCCTGTCTCTCCTATCCATGCATCCTCTTCTTTTGTGTCTCCCCTTCCTCCATCTTCCCTCTCTGTTTCTCCACTCCCTTCTTCCGTTCCTTCTGTTTCTCCTCTTCCTCCATCTTCTCCCTCCTCTCCTCCTCTCTCGGTGTCTTGTCCTCCTTCACTTTCTCCTCCTTCGTACCTTCCCTTCCGCTCTCCTATCTCAAAAACAAGATAGTCACACTCATCCTCATCTCCTTTTCCATTTTCTTTCTCTGCAGCCTCTTCTCCCTCCTGCTTCACCCCATGGACCTCTGGGTAATGGAGCTCCTCTACTTCCTGGCTGCGCCAGCTAACCAAGTTTTCTCTCTCCATGTCTGTTAGCGGTGGCGACGAGCTGATCTCCATGGTAACCGGATCCGCCGGCTGTATAGGAGTGGGAGAGTCGTCGACAGGGTTACTGTCGCCGGGGCTATCGTTGTCCTGGTTACCGTCCGTTAGCTCTGCTGTCCTCCTTAGCCCAGCTGTTGCTCTCTGTAGACACAAAACAATACATTTCAAACATTTTGTGGTTATTAATAAAATAAGCGTATGGAGGTCCATTCCTGACAAAAAATAATTACCAAATAAAAATACTCGGGAGACAAATTTATGAAAGGCCAAGTCACAATTTAGACTTTTTACGTCAAAGTCAGGAACAGGAAGTCAAAATTGAAAAATGCTACGTCAAGTTTTTGAATTACTAAATCATAATTATGAGACAAGTCAAAACTAAGGATGTCCATAATTAACCGTTTAACCGTTAACCGAGATTAAGCATTTTAAAATCATTTTTAAAAGAAATGTTAATAATTAATTAAAAAGCTGAGCGGTTCAGAGGAGCGGCTCGTCACTTTAAGGAGAAAAGCTAGTCCACCTTAACAGCCCACCTTAAGAGGCGGAGCCAGAGTTGCAGGATACAGGATGTCGGCTCCGGTCTCTCCGGCTCGCTTGGGCGAAGCGGAGGAGTTGTAGTTTCATAGCATTTATTCACCGACAAATTAACTGTACACACACTGCTACACCTACGATCACAGCTAGAACACCACCAACAACCTCACACTCACCACCAACACACACACACGGTCTGTTGGAAACTCGCTAAAGTTACGCAGCCTACGTGTGCGGCGGCGAGCACGAAGCCTCCGGCAATGCTAGAGCTGCTAACGTAGCACAAATACACACTGTTTGTTGGCCACTCGCCAAAGTTATGCCGAGCAGACAAAATATTGTTCCGCCAGGCAGACACACAGCTGACAACCTGCTAAACTAAACTAAATGTGCAGTGGAGACTTTTACTGGGAAAGTGGCTGCATGTCCGCGACACTACACGCAGCATCGTAGCTGCTAAATAAAACGCTCCCGGACGGTGAACTGGAGACTCCCGTCAACCAATATCTGTTGTGCTCCTGCAGCTGGTACGAGGCACAAATGTTGTAGGTTAACGGTTAATAATCGGTTAACGAGGGTCAGTTATCGGTTAAGAACATTTTTCAAAATTTGTAGAGGGTGTAAAGGGAGAGGGGGGAGATAATATGAAAACGCCCTTATTGACTTTTGAATTATCTAAAAGTGTCGTAATTTTGATTTAGAGAGTCAAAAGTTTGACGATTACTGGATTCACAATGAGTTTTTTTTCTTTTCCTGCCAGTAATGGGCTTCCATAAATCATTTTATACACATCGTTATGCAAAATTTCACACATATTTCATTTTAATGCTTCTCTCTGCCACATATTGATATGATAGTGATTTAACCTGAATAATTGTTAAACTGCTGTATTGCTTAATGTAAGCAACAAATGTGGTTTGTTTGGAATATATTAAAAGTAAAAGGAAATAGCAAAATCAACTTCAATACTGAGCTGGATCATTAGTGTATTAGTAAGCCCCCCCTGACACACATACAGTCATATGCACATACAGACACACTCAATCCATACACACAGTAGAGTCGATCACAGCAGTGCATAATATGCCCTGTTAATGTGTGATGGGTTAACTCAAGTCTTCACATTGTTACCATGGTGGCAGTGCGTTGGCTGTGAGTGGGTTAGCAGATTATTATGGTCTGTCGTTCCAGGCATGTGCTGGTGACAGACGAAAGGTGTTGCTATGGTAACACTAAGTATAGCTGCAGAGGCAGGCGAGCTGCTAAAGTCAGTTCTCTTTTCAGTTAACACGTGTCACAGCCCAGCTACAGAAGACGAAATTCAACCATTTATGAAAAGATCAGTAACGCCTCTGAATCTCTGAATGACACACGTTCATCGTACAGATGCACTGAAACTCCAGCTCTCCATTACGAGTGATCTGGCAAAGGCTCAATAGACATTTTCTTGGGAGCAAGCTTCATTTTAAGTTCATCGCACGCAGCCAATGACTAACAGCTCTCTTCATCGCTCAAACATCAGCGTGAACCCTCTCTTCAACTGACTGGATGAAAGCACCAGTCACTGGGCTGTTATAAGACAAAAAAATAAAGACATCTGTCCTGTCAAGTTTGTTCTAAATAACCCACCAGACACACAAAACATGCCACGCAGTAGCAGAACCATGATCTGCAATAGCCAAAAAAGTCCTCACACCAAACCAACAGAATAGGTTCTTTGTTCCAAAAAGACCAATATGACTGTTTTCTGATCCATCCCTGTCGCCAGGATGATGTAGTTAGTCAGTGCTTTTTGTAAATGAAATGAGCACAGAACTGGTTATGGTTTGGTTTAAGGTTTAGATAACTAAAACTACAGAATTATGCACTTTTATTAAATCCTTAAGTTGTGTCCTAAATCCCTCCCTTTTCCATATAAAACAGACCAAATGACATATGAATGACATGGGGATTTGTAAGTAGGGCTGTCAAAGTTAATAATAACGTGTTAACGCAAATTCGTTTTAACTTCACTAATATCTTTAACGCATTAACGCAACTTGCAATTTTTAGAGTAAAGATACTGGCATCATGTGAAACTAAAAAAAACTAACGAATCCATTGGTGCCAACCATGTCATGCTAGCTTGTCGTGAAGGAGGCTAAATAACGCTCCAAACTTGCGCTAAATTTTAGCGAGGAAAAACTGTCATGGCCATTTTCAAAGGGGTCTCTTGACCTCTGACCTCCAGATCAGTGAATGTAAATGGGTTCTATGGGTACCCACGAGTCTCCCCTTTACAGACATGCCCACTTTATGATAATCACATGCAGTTTGGGGCAAGTCATAGTCAAGTCAGCACACTGACACACTGACAGCTGTTGTTGCCTGTTGGGCTGCAGTTTGCCATGTTATGATTTGAGCATATTCTTTTATACTAAATGCAATACCTGTGAGGGTTTATGGACAATATTTGTCATTGTTTTGTGTTGTTAATTGATTCCCAATAATAAATCTATACATACATTTGCATAAAGCAGCATATGTTCCCATGTTTTATAAGAGTATTAAATACTTGCCAAATCTCCCTTTTAGGTACATTTTGAACAGATAAATTTGCAATTAATCACAATTAAATATTTTAATCGTAAGACTAGAAAAGCGCTATATAATAAATGCAAAGTCCATTTACCATTTAAAAATAAGACATAAATTCAAATATACAGCAGACATTGTGAGCATAAAAACATTCACATTTTCTATGGAGGAGTTATGAAGGACATTTAATGACAGTTGCATAGATGCTTCTGTGATCATTCAATCAATTTATTGCTAAATTCTTCAGAGAAGTCACAGCATATGGGAAAGGATTGGAGAGTTATTAGTTACGCAGAAGCTCTCGGCTCTAATCCACACTTCCGATCATCACTGCTGGCCTGGATCTCAACCAGTGACCTTTAGGATCATCCGGAGGATCTATCTGACCTCTTTCAATTTACACAACTTCTCTTTGAACTCCACATCTAAAACGGATGATTTCTACACAGAATTAAATTGCCTGTAAAGTGAATTAACTTCCAGCCTCAAACCTCTCCTCCATCAACAGCTGGAGACAGCCTCTCATCAGCAACATTTAATCAGACACCTCTGTGTGGGTGTGTGTGGGTGTGTGTGTGTGTGTGGGAGGATTACAGAGCAGCTTTAGACATCATGTGTGGAAGACATGAGGCATCAGTGAATATATATGTCGCCTCATCATTCAGTAAACATTCAACATTTCCCTCTCTCCTCTCTCCCTCATCCTCCTGATGAGATCCTGCAGTCAGCAGACAACACTGTTACATCATACAGCAACACAGCATCCTCAAAGCGGGCAAAGCACCAAAATCGTGACAGATAAGCGCGCATGCAGCAGCCAAGAAAGCTGGGCTCTTTGATGGTAGCTCGAGCTAAGCTGTATAGCCAGCCTCGCGCATACACACCTCTGCTAAACACGCTGCTCCACAACACCTGCACCGCACGCTGAGCAGGACACGGACATGCAGGGGGGGAGAGGGGGACAGGTGTTGTTGTTGTTGTTGTTTGTTTGTTGATGTGTTCGTTATTTACCTACCAACAGCTTCCAGCACAGCAGCCAGAACGAGATCATCTCCAGGCGGCCGCGGCGCGCGCATTCCTCTCCACCTCTCCCCAACGGCGGCGGCAGCGCGAGCAGCCAGGCGGCCACCCGCTGGCGCGAGGAGGGACGCATGCAGGCTGACGGCTGCGGCGCGTGTGTGTGTGTGTGTATGTGTGTGTGGTGGAGAGAGGGAGAGAGAGAGAGAGGAAGGATGGATCGACCTGGGCCGGGAATTAGAGCGGAACGGATCAATCTGTATTGGCACACTATTGTACATCTCTCTCTCTCTCTCTCTCTCTCTCTCTCTCTCTATCTGTCATCCCTCTGCACGCGCGTGCTGCATCCCTTGCATCCGTTCCCGCCCTCCAGCCTCCAACACTGTAAAAGATAGCCATCTGAACAAGTAGGCTATAGGCCTGTAGGGATGGAACACCATCCCAGTCTGACTGGACTGGTATGGTGATAGGACGGAGTATATTAGGGCCACACTGAGGACAGATCAATAAATGTCGAGAATAAAGTCAGAATATTACGAAAATAAAGTCATAAGTTTAAGAGAAAAAAGTTGTAATATTATGAGAATAAAGTCAGAAGTTTACGAGAAAAAAAGTCGTATTATGAGAATAAAGTCAGAAGTTGAAGAGAAAAAAGTTATAATGTTATGAGAATAAAGTCATAAGTTTAAGAGAAAGAAAGTCGTAATATGTTGAGAATAATGTTATAAGTTTAAGAAAAAAAGTCGTAATATATTGAGAATAAAGTCATAAGTTTACCAGAAAAAAGTCGTAATATTATGAGAATAAAGTCAGAAGTTTAAGAGAAAGAAAGTCGTAGTATTATGAGAATAAAGTCATGATATTATAAAGTACAAATTGTTTTAAAAAGTGTTATTTTAGAGGGGAAATAGAGCAGTGTGCCGCCTGTGTGAAAATGAGGAACGTGGAGCATCTTGTGAAGTTATACTTTAGTTTAGGTTTCACAAATAACAAAAGGTTTCTTGAAATAATATGACTTTATTCTCATTAAATTACGACTTTTTTCTCGTACTGTAATATTGTGACTTTATTTTCTAAATCTAATATTTTTTTTTCCTCAATGTGGCCCTATGTTTGTGTGCCATGCCGGGCTTTGAAGCAAATTTTACATAGTGGCCAAATGGCGGTACTACAACTTCTGTGTCCATCACATGAAGCCATTGGGACCAAAAAGACTTTTCCCATAGACTCACATTGGGAAAGAGACGTCTGTAACACAACAGATAATTGTTTTTTTTTTAGGTGAATAAACTTCGGATCATTCAAGAGGCATGTTAATGCCAGGTGTAAACAGGACCTGTGTATGTGTGTGTGTGTATGTGTGTGTGAGAGAGAGTTTGTGAGCTAAGTGAAGTGAGGTTCCAGTGTCTGCACACAAGATCACATCTGGCTGAACAGACCACACACACATACACACACACACACACACACACACACACACACACACACACACACACACACTACAAAGTACTGAGTGCCAGTCACCCTGCATAAGGACTAGAGATTAGAGAGGGATACAGACAGACAGACAGATGAACAGACAGAGAGGGAGACATCACTGGGAATCAAACCCCAGATTTGACCTTCAGATAGGAAACCATCATTGAACTGCCACCAAACTAGACTGTTGATGTAATGACTTGGGCTTTAATCTGGCCACAATCTGCTCTTAACCCTTAATAGAAATAAAAACCTTGAAGTGTATTGGGCAGCTCTGGGACAATATTTTTTTAAAACGCAGTATATAATGATTAGTTGGAGCTGTTTTCTACGACAGTAATGCTACAGATTATAGTATATGATGTCTTTAATGGGCAAATTCTAACTGGTGACCCTGAGGTGTCTAAATGTCTAAACTGAATTCTTCTTTTTTTAATTTAGTGAGAAGACAATGCATAACAGTTTCATTGTTAATAGTTACTATTAACAGCTACTATAGTTAATAGCTACTATAAAAAAAATAATTACTATAACAGCATATTATACTAGAAGACAGAATAGATTGACTAATGTAGTTTAAAAAGAGGAAAAAGAGAAGAAAATTAATAGATAAATAAAGACAAAGGTAAAGAGAAACAAAAATAAGAATAATCAATAAAGGACAGCAATAAAGAAATGAGAAATTATCAAATAAAACAAATAAAACAAATAAAAACATTTTTCCCTCAGACTGAATTTCAGAGATGCTTAGAAAAAATTAAATAAACAAATAAATGAATTGCTCAATATATTAATCAATTAGATTGAGCGAGTCATATAGCCATTAATAGTATAGATAATAGTAGCTGTAACAACAATACAAGTGATAGCAATAAAACAGCAGAGATGGCAATATTGCTAATAACAAAAACAATAGAAATATTTATTATTTTCATTAGATAACATTGATAATAAGAAGAATTCTACTAATAACTATATCAATAGATACTACTACCATCACCCCTACTAAAAAGAAAATACACACACACTGATAATAGCTGAAATAATAACTTTAAAGTGGAAATTCAACCAAGTTAAGCTGGTTTACTAAATGGATTTCCACTCTAATGAACTATTATATAACAAACATGACCAATGTCAGCATTTAAAAGAAATGGTTTCAGAGCGCCGCTATGTTGCAGTACTCCAGTCTGTGACGTCACCATGTTGGTCGGCTCGGCTTAGTTACACAGATACAACAGTAGAGAGACCGTGAAAGACGGAGACTGAGGAGACACAGGACAGAAGAAAAGAAAAGAGGGGACACTATTGTATTGTTCCTGGATGTAAAGATGAGTTTTACAATGTTGAAACCAAGGACAAAACAGTCCATCTCATAAATTGATGCTGAAACAGAGATCAGTAACGTTACTGCAGCGCTGGCTAGTGGCACTGAAAGTCCAGCTGCAGCTGACTGTCTCCCCATCTCCTGTCCTCCCCCCTCTCTGATCACCTGTCTCTGTCTCCCCATCTCCCGTTCTCTCCCCCTCTCTGATCAGGAAGTGATCCGTCAAATTTGCGGAAAAGTTGCGGTGATTGGACAATAATGGCACATAATACAGAGTCTCCCTCGGGATTTTGTGAGACTATGGTGGGTGTCCGAGGTCATGCTCCCCCGTGAGAAAATGTTGTATATTTTAAAGGTAAATGCATCACTGTGGTGCACTTTGAGAGGAAAATGAAGAGTCTAGATCTGTGAAGAACTTGTAAACAATTTATTCAGAAAGGGTCCGCGTTTCAAGATGGGTCGGATGGGTTGCCGAAATTGCCACAGATCCCTGACGTTCCCTGACGACAGTCCGCCCCGTTTCACAGAAACAGGGAACGCCGGGAATGGTCAAAGTCCGGGGCGATGGCGGCTGTAGAACTCACGGTCAGAGCTGCGAGCCACCTTTACCCACCCGTTGAGAAGCGTAAAAAATATTTTCAGATCATTATGAAACTGCAGCAGGCTGGATGTCAGAACACTTTGATTTCATTTGAATTAGGCCACACAACGGTTGATTATGACTGGATAAATGTCCAACATGTTAGACGCCATACAGACATTATCGCCTTCCGGCGCCTATGCCATCATGTCATATCAGAGGTCACTGACTGGATCAGTTTTAATCAAGCAGTCCCATATGTGGCTGTAATCCTACTTTTATGTGATGTATGAAAATGGCTTTATTGGATTTTTCCAACAGTGTAAATCATTACATGCTATTCTCTTGACTAGTAGATGAGATCCAGTACAAGGTCACAGCTAGATGACACTGTGCTGCTAGCTCTATCACACACACACACACACACACAC
>CAKAOH010022245.1:0-19516 GCA_916701665.1 Sebastiscus tertius
TTTATATGTCGAAAAAATTTCTTGAAAAAAATTCATAGTATAGTTTGTCGAAAAATTTCATGAAAAAAATTCATAATATAGTATGTCGAAAAATTTCATGAAAAAAATTCATAATATAGTCTGTCGAAAGATTTCATGAAAAAAAGTCATAGTATAGTATGTCGAAAAATTTCATGAAGAAAATCAAATTATAGTATGTTGAAAAATTCCGTTAAAAAAAGTCATAGCATGTCGAAAAATTTCATGAAAAAAAAGTCATAATATAGTGTGCCGAAAAATTTCATGAAAAAAGTAATAGTATAGTGTGCCGAAAAATTTCATGAAAAAAAAACCTAGTATGTCGAAAAGTCATAGTGTAGTATGTCAAACAATTTCATGAAAAAAAAGTCATAGTATAGTATGTCGAAAAATTTCATGAAAAAAATCAAATTATAGTATGTTGAAAAATTTCATGAAAAAAATCAAATTATAGTATGTTGAAAAATTCCATTTAAAAAAAAAGTCATAGCATATCGAAAAATTTCATGAAAAAAGTCATAGTAAAGTATGTCGAAAAATGTCATTGAAAAAATCATAGTATTATTTGTCAAAAACATTTATTTAAAAAATCATATTATTGTTGAAATATTTCATTAAAAAAAGTCATATTGTATGTCGAAACATTTCATGAAAAAAGTCATAGTATACTATATTGAAAAACTTCATTAAAAAAAGTCATAATATAGAATGTTGAAATATTTAATGAAAAAAAAGTCATAGTATGGTATGTCGAAAAAGTTATTGTATAGTATGGTGAAAACTTTTTAAAAAGTTATTATATAGTATGTAGTATATTATATAGTATGGCTTGAAAACAATGTTGTATTATTTTTTCTTTGTCCGCGATCACCGGGCAGTTACAAATGTGAGTCGAAAATGTTTTGAAATGAAGTAGTATTTTGAACCAGATCTCCATGACATGCCAGTTGTTCCCTGTAAAACTGCTGCCCTGGTGGGGACAGCTGGAGTATAACTGTGGCAGAGAGATAGTGATGGCTCTTCCCCCTTCGTTACACATCGATGGAAGGTCTTGCCAAGTCAGACAGCAGCCCTGACACGTCTGTTTCTGCCACCCTGCTCGGCTTGTCAGGCACTGTGGGAGCAGCAAAGGGAGAAAAAAAACATGAGAGGGTAGCGGATTATCGGTACTGTTTGTCCTTCACTATCAGTCTCAGGTGCATTCAAATAGACAGTGATCCTCCCATTTATGTCTCCAGGCGAGCTCACGTGTACAAATTGTGCCCTTCACTTTCGCCCTTCTTAAGAAATAGTCCTGTACCGCACTGTAGCAGAGTGCTGCAGGCCTCAGCTTGGATAACATTTACACTTAGTATTTAAACTCACACACTTTTGCTTTAAGTAAGATTAATGTCACTAGATCCATGACATTTAAGTAGTATTTTTTTAAATTACTGTTAAATGTCAATAATGCATGTTGATTATATTTAAAGCAAATGAAAAATCACTTCAAGCTATCACAACGAAATTGGAATTCAGATGACAGCAGGTAGAGTCGAATGATTTGCGAAGGAAGGTAGTAAATCTTGGTTTGTTGGCCTGACACCATGAGAGAAGTGCATTGGCTAAACCTCATCAGTCATTTTCTCGTTGTGTTTGCTGGAACTTTCCACAACCCTGAGACATCCCCCTTCAATTAAACCTGTGATGAACTTCCTGGAAGCAAATACCGAAACAGATGTAAGCAGCAAATGAGTTGAGTTTCTTTCCTTTTTGTTTGTCACTGCAGGTTGTTTCCTTCAAACTTGCTGTAGCAACATGCTGTACAAATCAAATAGACCAAACTTAGTGGAAAACAAATACCACAAACAAGGCTGATTTAAAAAAAACACACAACAACTGGGATTGTTTTAAATGTACAAAGTTGCACAGGTCTTTTTATCAGTATTTGAAAATATTCAACAATGAAAGTTAAATCAAACAGTAAGAATAAGTAATAATTAATATCAGCAATAACTAGACTTAAAGTCATAACTTTTTAGTTTTTTTTACTGAAACACCTGAGGGAAGCAAATAAAAAGAGAACCCAGAAAAAATAACCACTGAAGTTTAGAAAAAAAAGAAAAGATCACAAAATAAAATCAAGACAAGCTCATACAGGGGTCACTCACTTCATCTGTATGTACAGCACATTCGCTCCACAACTGTGCAGGACAGCAGTGATGAAAAGAACAGTGATGAAAATGAAAACTCGTCCCCGCTCTCCGGGCTCGCAGCCTTTAACATCAGTATTGGAGCAGCCGTATGGATTCACATGTAAAGGCAGGGTGAAGCAGAAAAACTACAACAGAAACAGGAAAACCCATTTGGAGCTGGCTAGCGAATGTATTCTTTTCCCTTTATGCATGTATTACAGCCACAGAACTGACAGTACTCCATTGTTACTTTGATTTGAAAGGCTGAGAGGACTGAGAAAGCATTGTCCTGTTCACGAAATAACCCAAGCATATAGTGGAAACTCAACATTGTTTTTTTTTTTTTTTAAATGGTCCCTGGATGCATAAGACACTGCCACTTTCCTGACACCCCCGAACTTTTAAGAAATTCATTCAAGCTTGTTTCAGTAAGAAACATGACATCAACATTAGTTAGGAGGTGGATTTCGAGAATCACATTTTGTGTTTGTCTGTACATTAATTCATTACAATTCAAGCCTTCTAGTAAATTTTACTTTCTGTCAATTCTCACCAAAAACACATTACTGGAAAAGAGGGGGAATAGAAATGCAAAGAAACCTTTGGTCAAAGAGTGTACTCACAAAGGAAAAAATGCAATGACGAGATATAAGGAAATCATTCATCACTTAAGATCAACAAAACAACGAACTCAAAGAGCAAAACTCAAGTGGTTTTCTATGCGTTTCTCTCTCTTTCTAACAATATGGCCCATAGTTCAACCCTTCTCCCATTACATTTGGGTCTGCAAGTTATACTGGTTTCCTCACAGAGGAAAGAAGGAAAGAAAAAGGTGCTCTTTTCATGAAAGTCATGTTTGTCTTGATTGTCCACAAAAAAGAAGTGCCAGCAGGAAGTAACCCCGGCGAAAGGATATACAATCACAGCGTAAAACGACAACATCCTTTACTGGAAAGGAATCGAGAGTCCATAACACGCTCCTGAAAAGACTCTGAACCTGCATTGAATTGGTGTTTTGCAATATTTGTGTGACTCTGTGTGTGCACATGAACTGTGCAAATGTGTCTGTAACTGTCTCAGTTGTTGTTCAGTCTTATTCGGAGACTGTCTTATCCTGTGTTGCTTCGTCCTGCAGGCAGCTCTTGCGAACGATGGGCAGCGGATGGGCTTCCGTATTGAAGACCCAGTCCTCCAGTGGGAGAAGATCGTCATCAGAGAAGAGCAGGTACAGATACCTGAGCAAACAGGAAGAAAAACATCCATTTAATTCAATCAAAACCTACAGTGGGCTCATTGAATACTTCTGCTTTCTGTAGTTCCAACAAGAGGGTTTTTCGGAATACTAAACTATGACTTATTTTTTTCGACATATTTTACTATGACTATTATTTTTTTTTCTCCATACTATACTATGAATTATTTTTTCGAAAAAGTATACTATGATTTTTTTATATTTTTTAGACGGACTATACAATTCTTTTTTTTTTTTTTTTTTTTAGACGTACTATACTTTTTCTTTTTTTTTGACGTATTATACTATGACTTTTAAAATTTTTTAGACATACTATATGACTTTTTTTGACATACTATAATATGACTTTTAAAAAAAGTACTATGTACTAAACTATGACTTTTTTAATTTTTTCGACATACTATACCATCACTTTTTTTCAACATACTATACTATGACTTTTTTTCGACACACTATACTATGATTTTTTTTATTTTTAGACATACTATACTATGACTTATTGAGTATAGGGGGGTTAATAAGTGTACTTGGTACAAGGACAACCTGGGCCAACGATCGACTTTGTGGTTGTACCGTCAGATCTGCGGCCGTGTGTTTTGCTGTCAACTGATCACTACCTAGTGGTGAGTTTTTCAACATACTATACTATGACTTTTTTTTTATAACTTTCTTCGACATACCATGTGTTTTTTTTCACCCTACTATGGCCTTTTTATGGCTTTTTTCAACATGCTATACTATGGCGTCTTTATCACTTTTTTGACACACTATTATGGCCTTTTTATTCCTTCTTTCAACATATTGTACTATATTGTGGCTTTTTAATGACTTTTTTTGACATACTATACAAAGACTTTTTTCATAAGGAAACCTGTTATTAAATGGGAACCACTGCTAAATAATTAAAGACCATAGTATTGATAAGCTCCGACGTTATTGGTTCTATTTTCGGTACCTGGTAGCGTTTTAGTGTAATTTATTATCACGCTGCAGCATCTCCTCTGCTCTCTGTGTGGGCGCTGAGCTCCTCCAATTACACTGCAGCACTCACACACACAGAGTGAAGTCAGCGATCAGCACAGCAGAGAGGCCGTGGTGGAGACGGTGAATTGCAGATAACTCTGAGATTACTTGAGTCTGCTGTTAGCACATGATTGGCATCCGTGTTTCTTTTACAAGTGAAATGAAGAGAATCACTGCAGATGACTCCTAAACACTGAAGTAGAGAGTGTCTCATTCCCAGAACAGATCAAAAGGTAGAGATGAATCCCAAGCATTCAGTATTGGACCCTATTATTCATTCCTAGATCTATGATGGTGTACGCATCCAGATTGTAAGATACGATTTTGCCACAGGGAGATATGGTGAGGAAACAGGACTTACTTGAGTGTCTCTGAGAGGAAGAAGCTCTGTTGCATGTTATCGTGGCTGGCTGTCATGGTGTAAACGTCACGGATCCCAGAGAAGCCAGACTCTACTCTGCAGTGCTGTTCCAGGGCCTGCCGGGAGGAAGAGAGGGCACGTTTAAAATGTTTACATATATCTCCAAAAACTTGTTGTTTTTTCTGGGCAAAGTGAAGACCACTCCTTGCAGTTGCCAGCGTGATAGTACAAATTGAATCAATACTACTTCATTCATGTATTCATGTAGTGGCCTATTCTCTTCTGCACTGTTACAGGACAAAATATTTTACAATTCGCACAGAGGAAATCATATGAGTAGAAGACTATTCCTCCGATATATTATGGCGCATAAAGAGAAAAGCTTTTACTACACAACATAAAGAAAGAAAAAAAAATGACGGAACATGTCAAGCCCTTCAGCTGGCTACACAATTGAAGCCCAAGCAATGCTAAATCTGACAAGGGCTAATGGAGAGTGGCTGAGCTAGCCAAGCGGATTAGCACATTATTACCCCTGCTACAAAGGGCTGGCTTCTATGTGCTAATTAACAAAGACCTCGACGTGTTAAAGCTTGATGTTCGCGAAGAGAAGCGTTGTGCACCGCTTTCAACCTTTGTGCCCGATAATTAAAGGCCCGTCAAACTCGTCAGCCGGATCTCTCCACTTCTGTGCGCACTAAATTAATGCTAAATCTATCATGCCAGCCCTCTACAGTTTACTACAGCTAATGTCCTGTCTATTGCCACATTAATAATGGTGCTCCCTCTACACAACCTTCACCTCCTGCTGGTGGGATTGCTTGATCTACACGCTAATGTATAGTGCCACACAATATCAAGGAAGCCGGATAAGGGTAATTGAGGGTGTTAAAGGGGCTTGACATAATAGGTGAGGACAATTTATAAAATCAGAGTCCAAGCTACTCCTGAGAGAGAAGTATAGGGTATCAAATTATACTGTCCTGTATCTCCCACTTAAATATAATGTGAAATTATGCTTTGTAGCATACTGGCCTGAATATAAGACAATATTTCTTTCTGGTTGTTACATCGGAGGAAGTGGGAGTTATTATATTCCAGGACTAGACATTCACGTATCACGACAGCAGATTACCTGTCTCTACATTACATTTTATAAAGAGAGTGTTGGATTATGGGTTGATTGTAGCCTTAATGTTGATAGCAATTTTCTTTTGTTGTTTTTCGTAGTTTGTCTTTTGTATTTTTGTTTATTTGGTTCGGACCAAGGAATAATTGTTTTCTTTTGATACTGGTCCAGTTTGTGTTCACACCGACTTTTTAAAACCAAACCAAGAGCTGTAAACATGAAGTCATATGGATCTTGACAAAAGACAGAAACGGGACAAAAAAAGAGGCATTTTGTACTGCAACTTTTCACGAAGGTAGTGACTGTGTGGTTGCTACGTTTTGGGAACTGCTAAAATACATGGGCACAAGGTCAACACACCTCTGACTTGAACTGTGCTTCATTTGCTGGTTGATCAGGGAAAACCCCTGCACTCACATCGTGACATGTTTTACCATAGTTCTAAAAGTAATCTTGCTGAAATATAGCCTACAGATCGAGACATCACTTCTTAACAGTACGCAATCAGCAGATATATTTTTATGGTGGTTTAGTTTTTGAATTCATGCTTTCATTTGGTTGGTCTACTTTGCGTTCAAGCCACTCTAAACGAGCCATACTAAACTGGTAAATGCACCAGAGTTTAACCAAACCAAACGGGTTAGGTGTGAGTTAGAGTAAGTCGGTCCTAAAAGCATTTCGTTTGTCCAGTCTAACTGTCGGGTTGCTGCCAAAGCTCAACAGGTCAGTCTCAAAAATGATAACAGCCAGAAGAAATCATTCTGACCGCTTTCAAGAGCCTAATAGGGGAGTACCGTAGTGGCCTGGATATAAAACAAACAAAACGATTTGAATAACCGACAAGCAGTTCTGATGAAGCATACTGGCAGCCTAAAAAGACACACTTTAACTGTGATGTTCCATCCATTCTCTTTCGCTTATCTGGGGCCGGGTTGCGGGGTCGCTCATGACCATAGGTGAGGGTCAGAACGTAGATGGACTGGTAAATGGAGCGCTGTACTTCCAGCTCAGCTCCCTCTTCACCACAACCGCTAAGATAGTTGAACTCCCTTGCTTGGGGCAGTGATTCACTCCTGACTCACACCTACCATGAGCCATTGCCCCAGACAACAAAGCTCCCAGGGTCACTGGGTCACACGAACCCCTCCACCATGTTAAGGTGGCAATTCATTGGATATTCTGGTGTTGTTAATATTTAAATGTCTAGTCATGGAATATAACACGACATCCACTTCATCAAATGTAATTTCCGGAAAAGAAATTGTCTTATATTCGGGCCAATATAGTGCATGACAGGATAAACAAGATGACAAATTATTGCAACTAAGCAAGATAAATGTGGGGTTTGTGTTCTGCTTTAATGAAAAAAACTTCATGTTTCACTTTTACCAGAGAAAAGTCTTTAGAGATGAGGACTATTTTATCTTTGGACTAAAAGTATCTCGGGGAAGCTTTGCAAACAGGACTAGTGCAATAACATTTTTGTGTATAAACAAAAAGGTTAAATGCATTTTTCAAAATGTCATCTCCCTAAACAAAAATGATCTCACCTCAACAGCCTCCCACCCCCACTCTCTGTACTTGGGGTCGTGGGTCAGTCTCCACATGTACATGTAGCTCTCGATGACTTCTGGTCGTAGGATGTAATATCTGTCGCCCATCCTGGTTGCTGTGGCTTCTCCTCCGCCGTCAAATCGAAAAGCCTCAGGTCCCAATTTGGTGGCTGATGGACAGAAAAACAAAATAAAAACAGAACGGATTTTTATTTGGGCACTTTTTCAACAGATCGGCAATCAATTTCTAAATCTAAAAATCAAAGCACACCAAATGTTTTTCTTTCTCTTTCGCCAGTGAACAAACATAACACCACAGTGCACCAATACGATTCAATTGGTAGTTTCAAGAGAGGGGTCAAGGGTAAACAATTACGACGGCCCCAGATGGTCTGTGGGCTTCTCTTTTTCTCCCTTCCACCGTATTCTTCCCCCTACTTACATTATATTTCTACCACCGTTCAAGACTGAATTCTATTCATGATACAGCACAAAGGAATCTATTCTTGCCAAGGTCAGGCCAGGAGCATCGGCATAGCAACATCTCAGAAACATGCTTGAAGTGGAAGTTGTATTATGACGAGTCTGACATTTCGTTTCTACCTACTGTGCTCAGTTTGCTTAGATTTTTTTTCCTCCATCATCTGTGATTGTAGCCAACAATTGTGTAGCCACTTGGAAAATTGGGCCATATTGGAGGAAGCGAGTTTTTTGAGGTCACTGAGGGTTGCAAGTAGCTGCATGCAATTGGGCCAGACAATCATCCCGAAGTAAGAGGTCAGGGTGACAGACAGCAGGGCCACCTGATCAGCTAGTCTATTATAGTGTGCGTGAGTGAGCATGTTCAAGTAAGACGAGGAGAAACGTGAAAGCAGTATTTACTGCTTTATTATTACTATTATCTACTTCTACACAAACCCACAGACTTTACTGTGC
Source organism: Sebastiscus tertius (assembly GCA_916701665.1). Taxonomy (NCBI): domain Eukaryota; kingdom Metazoa; phylum Chordata; class Actinopteri; order Perciformes; family Sebastidae; genus Sebastiscus; species Sebastiscus tertius. Next base: position 8,447 of record CAKAOH010022245.1, read on the forward strand.
ATGTATCATTGTATGAAGTGGTAAAGTGGGAGTGAACACCAGTTGGTGGCTGAAAAGATCAGAAAGAAGGAAAACTGATTACTGAATAACCATCAAGACAGGAATATATAGTAAGTGGATCAGTGGATTCAAGTCACTTACAAGTAAATTACATGTATACACTCCAAAATCATGTCTCATGGGGCTATACAACATGCTTAGATCCTCCATTCAGATAGGAAAAAAACAGGAGGAAGAAAGAATGAGAAACCCTAGGAAGAACAACAGGAGGGATTCCTCTTCAAGGACAGGCATACATACAATAGGTGTTGTAAATACAGAGGAGACAGAAGTAGTAATAGCAAAATAGCCAGTGGTGGCTGCGTAGGATTGTTCCGATTTCCAATAACTTCAGAGCATTGTAAAGTCCAAAAGTCAAAAGCATCGGAATATTCACAACATGCTTTTATATAACAAAATATTCTGCTTCAGTTGATATTTGTTGGCATTTAGCCTTTCGAAAACAACATTTTCACTGCAGAAAAATCACTCGCTTTTCCAATTTGCCGAATCTGCCATTTAAAGGGAGTGGGAGATGACATTCTGATTGGTTTGATTCATGTTACGCCCAAAACACAGCTATGATTAATTTAGAGACTAAGGGTGCTCTCACATTAGGGACCCGGGCCCGGATACGAGGACACTTGTCCCCAAAGTTTGGTTCGATTAATAAGTGTGAACGCTCCGTACCGTACTCGAGTCCACTTGAAAAGGTGGTCGTATTCCTTGTGACGCAGACTCTTGCGCACAACATTGATGTGACCTGATACAAAAACTTTCTTTGATCATGAAGCCTGATGTTACTGTCTCAGGTGTTTGATTGAAGTAACTAAACTGCAGACTGAAGTCTCTACTAACAGTGATAAACAGAGTGACACTATGATAATTTGATCACATCTCTCATCCAGGCGCCGTCTCACTCCCTCTTCCTTCTCATTGTATTTCTCACACTCATAGAACTAGAGTTCTTTTTTTTGCCGTGGCGGCCCAAATTGCATTCAGGAATGTTTTTATCAGCCGTGCTGTGCTGCTGTTGAATGCTATATACGGGAAGCACTGTTAAAATCAGGCAACGTTCTGTACAATTGATCCCAAATCAGCAGCCAGGAACAACTTGACCAGTTCTCAATAGCCAAGACAAATACGAGTCCAACATGGCACAAGTCCAAGACAAGTGCAAGAAAAAAAGTGGATTCAAGTCCGTTTGGCAGGATTGTCCACATGGTACCTTTTAACTATTGTCTTGATGAATTTAGCACAATTTACATCTCCACAGCACCAAGTTAGCCAGCACAACATCACCATCCATGCCACACCTGTAACTTCACGGCTCAGAGCCTCTCCTCTCCGACTTTAACACTTTTCATTACATCTATCTGATTCCTAATCAGACTTCACTTCTGGGCTCTTTCCACACTCTGTTTCCTGCCTCCTGACAGCCTGTTTTTGAACTAAATCATTCTCTGCGCTGTCGATTCTTGTGATTGGAACACTAACGCTAATTCAACAGAGGATCACCGGTAACTCACAGAGCAGACAAAACAATTGATTTTTCCACAAGTTCATCAGATGAATAGCACGCCTGTGTCAAACCCAATTTAGACATTTGTCTCAGGATTTGTTTTACCTGCCTTGGGAACTGAATAGCAACCTTTTTACACCGCAACACGTTTTGGTCTCAACTATGTTAACTTTTTACCAACCAGTTTCCTGCCCCACCTGCTTATTGCACACAAGAAAAATTCCCCAGGCAAAATCCAGTCATTCTGATGTTTCCCAGCTGAACATTAATGATTACAGATCAAATATTAATTTGTTCTTATATTTGAACAGTGGTTAGAATAAGAAGTGACAGCCCTAAGTGATACAAGCTGTCAGTCTCTCAAAGTTGCTCTACTGTACATCAGCTAAACAAATACAGCTATGCATTAAAAGTCTATTACCACCTTCTCTCTGAGACCAATAACCTTTTCATCTTCCTGTTGCTTCCCATGAATCAGTCTGTTGCTGTGAAGGTGGCAGAGATCCAGAGCAGCAGCAGAAGGAGAGTCTTTATGGTATCCATATTTAAGACACAGCTAGATAGCAGCCACTTAACACACATGCAATAGCAAATCTTACTTCTCTCTCTCTCTCTCTCTCTCTCTCTCTCTCTCTCTCTCTCTCTCTCTCTCTCTCTCTCTCTCGCTCTCGCTCTCTCTCTCTCCCCTGCAGACAGCTAATCCAAGAGCTGCTAAGAACCATCCAGTCCCTTTTAATGAGTTAAGAGAAACCTGATGGATGACTATGAAAGAGAAAGCCAGAAAAGCCTTTTGGGCCTGCAGATCAAAAGTATTCCAAGCGTATCAAGGAACCTGTTATGTGGTGAGTCACATTATCTTACTGGAGAAGCGAAGGCGAGTGAACATTGAGGATGAATCCTTACAGCCCACCCAACAGTGGAGGGGGTGAAAGAAAAAGCTTGAAATTAGCAGAGGAGATTATTGTCAGGGCCAAGACAGGTGCCAGGGAAGAGAAGAGATCAAACAAGGGTCTTTCCAAAAAAGAAAAATGAAGGCAGGCTTGTTGCTGGCAACTATTCCTGTCCTTTTTCATTCTCTCTTGCATTTTTCTCCTGGGTATATCTATAACAGCCCTTCTACTCTCCTTCAGTTCTAGGCTAGAGCTACAGTAAATTTGCCTGTGGACTCAGATTGTATTACTCGTCCATACTTTATCTCCATTTTCTCTCCTTATCTCTTTTCTTTTCATTCTTTTTCCTGAATTACAACAAAATGTGATTATCAGTATCTAACAAACTTGGAGATACCTCCATGTCTGCCTACAGCTGTGAGATGTTGGAGAATAATCAAGGACTTTAATTCTTCGCTGCTCCTTATTAGACCTGTCGTCCCTCTGTTGAGGTGAAGCCACCGAGAACGATTTTTGAGTCGGGGCAAAATTAAAAAGCCTGAGGCCTTTTTAATTTACAATATTGCTCTCCTAGACTTGTAATTTTCTTACTCTGAATGCCACCGTAACCTCTATTAGAAAGACAGATATAGTGTACCACAACAGTAATGAAGCATGACATTTCACTGGCTTTTTTTGTATAATAGCCACCATGTCTAAAATAGAGAATGATTTGTATCCAAAGAGTAAGAACAAATAATAGAAATTACTTATGAGTTAAAATTTCAGATGATGGAAAGCTTTAAGAAAGATAAACAATGAAACATGTTCATGTATTTTAAACAAATAATTAAACAATTGTTTTAGAGTTCAGCAACCTGGTCTGAATCTGACAACGGGTCGCATGTCATGTCTTGTTCATGATGTTTTTTCCATAAAGCTTTGGGCTTGGGCTGATCTACCAACCAGTGAGCTGAAAAATGTATTATTTTGAGATGCTATAGTGTTCCATGCTGGTAGCTGACTGCAAAGTGTGTATTTACCACTAAACCTATAGGGCTTATCGGCTAGTAGAAGTTATTTGTTTTGTGCTGGTATTTCGGCGTGCCATATTCTGTGACGGTCTTTTGTCAGATTACTTTTTTTCTGTGCAAAGCAAACATATTACTTTGTTTTTGAAGAATAAAATAAAGTCGCGTTGGGTCTGAAAGGCGCAGGTACGGGGTTAGAATTTCGGTTCCCCTGCTAACAACTAAGTTCTATGGCAATAAGGTATTGTATCTTAATCTTTAGCCTGTGCAGAGCTATATCTTGAAAAAAAAAAATATATATGATATGGCTATTGGCAATGTAGAGAGTAAAATATTTATCTTTCAATTTGACATGGTACATTTATATCCAAAGCAAAATGAGCAGGAGCAGTTACTCATCTGCTGCCCTCCTCCTGGACGACATCGAGCCACCTGAACTAAACTATTGTGCACCCTCTCAAAGCAAAGGGTCTCTGCACACTCTAAATAACCCTCTTCAGCGTTCCTGACATTTCCACTCACCTGAGCGAGTGTAGCTCTCGTGACACGTGTGTGTGATCTCAGCAGCCAGGTCCAGGTAGTGTTGCCTCTTCTCCGGCGCTCCATCGTCAGCTCCGATGCCGATCATGCCCCCGGAAAAGCAGGCCAGGTGGCCCATCTTGTGGTCGAGGATCCCTCCCCTCCACTCGGCCATGTAGGTGAGACCACCGGGAGACTTCTGCACCAGGTTCGCTTCAATCGCCTGCAGCAACACACACGATCAGGAATATTTAAACCAGCATTTTTTTCCGTTACAGTCAGGGCTGTCAACGCAAATTTGTTTTAACGGCACTCATTTCTTTAACGCATTAACGGAACTTGTGGTTTAGGTTGTAGCTCAGTTTTAAAGCTAGAGTGAAGATACTGGCATCATATGAAACAAGAAAACCTAAAGAAACCATTGGTACCAACCATGTCATACTAGCTTTTCGCGAAGGAGGCTAAATAATGCTCCAAACTTGCGTTAAATTTTGGTGAAGAAAAACTGTCACAGCCATTTTCAAAGTTGTCCCTTGACCTCTGACCTCAAGATATGTGAATGAAAATGTGTTCTATGGGTACCCACGAGTCTCCCCTTTACAGACATGCCCACTTTATGATAATCACATGCAGTTTGGGGGCAAGTCATAGTCAAGTCAACACACTGACACACTGACAGCTGTTGTTGTCTGTTGGGCTTGAGTTTGCCATGTTAAGATTTGAACATATTTTTTATGCTAAATGCAGTACCTGTGAGGGTTTCTGGACAATATTTGTCATTGTTCTGTGTTGTTAATTGATTTCCAATAATAAATGTATACATACATTTGCATAAAGCAGCATATTTGCCCACTCACATGTTGATAAGAGTATTAAATACTTGACAAATCTCCCTTTAAAGGTACATTTGAACAGATAAAAAATATGTGATTAATTTGCGATTAATCTTGATTAACTATGGACAATCAATTCAATTATTATTAAATATTTTACATAATTGACAGCCCTAGTTACTGTATGTGGATTTACCCTTCTGTGAACTGAATATGCTTACTAAGTTTTGCAATACTTTTGCATTGACACAACAGTGCTAGTGCTAAATTAACCTAACCAATAACCACCACCTACTACAACCTAACTGTGCTGCAATGAAGCTAGTTAACACACATAATAGTTATGATCTGACAGCAATAATAAGAAAACTCAGAATTGGAGGTTGAACCACCAAAGATGTAAATTCCCAATCTGAGTATCTAAACATAGTGTTTTCTATACAGGCCTGTTTATGTGGACAATCTCAACACACAAGGGATGAGTGCAACATGGCTGCTACACTGTAAATGTCTGCATTTATATGTTAAATTATGTATGTGTTGCATAACAGGAAGAAACCTCTGCAGGATTTTATCTGATACCCCGCGAAGAAGAGGTCCAGTACAGATCCTTTAATAAATGATCAAAAGACAGATGGACGAGGCAGAGACAAGGAAAGGGAGATTTCTTTATCGAAGAAAGAAATCTCAACTCTCTTTTTCAGAGGAATCTGCAAAGTTAGGTTTTCTGCATTTCTGCCTCTTTGCAGCTGTGTTTCTTGTCAGCGCTTTATGTTTTATAAAACAAAATGTAACAGAAGGACATCTCATGAGATCATTTCTGAACAACTCATCATTCCCTCTCTTTTACAGATTTTGTTTTTTTTTCTCATCTCCCTCCCGTCCATTCTGTCTGGCTTGATGCTCGTTTTGCATTTGAATACTCGTTTGTGATATTAAGTGGCAACACCCCACAGTGCTGATAATTAAAAGTGTAAATTCCCCCTTGAATCCAATCAGTCATTAATTTTTGTTAACATCTCTTTCAGGATGAGCTTGGGACAAAAAACGAGGAAATGAAGACATCCTTTTTCAGATTTATATATGAAGAACATTTGGTTTGTGGAGTGGGATATTTTAATTTAAAACTGCCTAGTGATGGTGACAACCAGTACTGTACTATGCACTCCTTTCTCCTTCATGTAGCAATTCCCTCCTACCACTCCTGTATGCGAGACGCCTTTCTTGCTAAATGAGGGTTGATAAAGATGCAACTTGCTGACGACAAAGTATTGTAATGTGTATAAAATGAAGCTTATAAATACCATGTTCACTGAAAAAAAACATTTTTCCTGAGGGCTGAGACTGAAGATTTTCAAGCTAATTAGCTGTTGTTAGCAGTAATCATGGCAGAGTCTAATTGGAAAATGTTCTCTCATTCAACACTGTGTTTTAATTAGTAATCTACTTTTATTTGAATGCCAAAGATAATGAGTTGTGCTGCGCCTTCACCTTAGATCTCTGTACAAACACACAGTATATGACTTAATCTGATAGCGCGGGGGTCCCTGGCCATTTAAATATCAAGTCACAGGGGAGGTGGAGAGTCTGTAATTAGCAGTTATGCCTCTAGCTTGACCCTCTGATGAGAACAGGAAATCTCAATGGCAATCTTAACGTATTGTCTGTGATACTATAATTGTAGCCGGAGGGGATGTGCTTAACTCTGACATTATCTCCACTAAAAGACCAAAACAGACAGATTCTGATGTATTTTTATGTATACTGTGGAGTGGGTTCATGTGCACAGACATGTCTATCTGCAGGTAGTGGGAGTGCTCCTATGTTACATGACAGTATATAAATACATGAATCAGTTGCCGTCTAATCACATTATACAGTACCAGGAAGCTTTCCTTTTCGATATTATCTTCCTTTCTTTCCCCTATGACCGTTCCACTGAGAGCATCTCTGTCACAAACATACCCCCACTGTATGTAATCATGGTATGGTGCTTTGAATAAAAGCATCCATTAGAGCTCTACTTCTGAATGAGATCCACTGAATGCCAACAGGAGAGAGAAACATCTATACATCTATGCAAAAAAGCCCCCCCCTGGTTTTGAGTGACGATAGGGCACTTTGCTTTGCACTATCACGCCATTATCTTTACTTTTAGTGCAGTATAGACATTCAGACATGCTTATTGTTATGTAAATGTAATGGCAATTTAACAGATTGGTCCAATGTCCAAATGATCACTTACGTCACTTTTAATTAAACGTGATGACAGCTCTGTTACTAGGTTGGCCGTCGCTGAAAAAACGTCCAACATTGCACGAGTCTGAATTTAATGCTGTCAGATAAAAGTAAAGAACACAGCAGCGCGAGATTTAAGATGCACAAAGAGAGATCAAATGCATGTCTTTTTTCCCCTCGGTGTGGCACAAAAACAACAACAAGACCAGCACTTACTCTCTATATTTTCAATATTCATTTATGCAGTTAATTCCACGGATGAATAAACATCCAGCAGAACCCCTTTACTTACAGCATGTGAGCAAACAGGAACTAAAAAACAACTTAACGTCTTGTCACTCTCTGCCTGTGTGCTGTCAGATTTTTATAAAAACAAGCAGCGGGATTTGCTCTCTACTATGTCAAATGATGAAATTGATGAGACATTTTACGAGGGGGACTCACTGTGAGAAAGGGGGGGCGACCCTCATCGATCAAGCGTCCAGCAGTCACGCTCAAGATGGTCATTAATTAAGGCTTCAACTCGGAAATACTTATTAACTGCAGCTTGTGTGCGGACAGAGAACCATCTTCTACCTCGTTATCATTTCCTTTCAACGCTCCATCAAGAGAGCATTGTGGCTCTTTCCATAAAAGCCATTAGGAAAATTTGAGTAACTGACACCTACAGGTGAATGAAGCTAGTAATGTTACACAGTCCATGTCTGAAAAGATGTATCCTTCAACTATCCCCTAAAACTTTAAGCAATTTACCTGCTGTCCTCTCGTTGTTTTATGTAACGCTGTCGCTTCATCTTGGGTGTGAAACACTTTGTTTGATCGCAGGCTTATGCAAATGACTGTAACTATTATCATTTGATCTAACGGAGCCATGCCTGAGCGTGAAATATAAGATTAAAATTTCCATACCTCCAGTGCGCCGTAGTACATCTTCTTTGCGCCGTCGTCCGTCTTGTCTGACATCAGATACGATTTGATCAGATACTCGTAGAAACTATCCCCGAGGCCACCGATGGAAACGTGATCTAAGAAGGGGAACAGGAGGGAAACAGAGCTGTTTGAAAATATTCAGAGGGGTCACATAGGAGGTCTGTTTTCAGGGTATCTGCAGTTCTTGAATAGATTTAAAGAGCATTGAATACAATTTCCTCAAAAAGAAAAAGGTTAAATGTATTTGAATTCACTCAAGGCTCTTGGGAGACGTTTAAACTAAAAGGGGGATTATTGTGACAGTGGATTGTGTGTACGGGAGGCTGTTCAATCCTTTTTTGTGGAGCTTATGTCAGCACCATCACACCTGTAGCAAACACTGTCACTACCGTTAGCTACAGTAATTAATTGTCTCATAATGGGCAAGAGTTGATTTTAGCAAAGAACTTAGATAAAATGAATGAATAAATCATTTTCATTGGTTAATCCATCTATCCACTTCATGCCACTTATCTAGGTCGCATTACTTAATGAATTATACCATTAGAAATGATTGCTATAAACTCATAGACTGTATATATAAGAAGTGGATTAGTCACCCTGACGTCACCCATCGGTTTGTGGACTGCCGTTTTGAAGCTTTAAGTTCAGCATTTGTGTTCAGCAACTCGAGAGGATGGAGCTAAGTACAACTAAACGCTGAATAAGACATTTTTAGGCGATCAAAAAGTTAAAATGAACTTTCATGAAGTGAAAACACACTGTGAAAGGGTTAAAGTTCTAAGATGAAAACACGGCAACTCCCAGACCATACAGCGACCTGTCAATCACAAGGTAGCCATGCCCTAAAGCACACCCTGCTTTATGTTCTATTTGGCTCTTAATGAGAACATAATTTACTAAACACTAAATAAATAGGATATAACAGTAAATAATGTAGTTACTTTGGCCGGTATGATCATGAAACAGGTATTAAATGACTTTCTATATGGTATTAAAAACTCTTAAATTTAACTTGGTGAACAAAAACAAACTGCAAAAACCCTGTTATTTTATCCACAAATCTTACAGGCCACCATATCTGACTAACTCGCGTCTGGTTTGCTGGAATCACAGTGTTATATAAGATTTTATGTCTTGTGGTAAAACATCCAAAATACGCTGCATTTCGTTATATTGTCACTCTTTCTTGGCTTTTCTGGTTAATTTGTGGCGTGCATGATCATGTACCGTGAACCCACACGCTCTCGGTTCACTGACGGTAAAATGATGTAACACACTTTAAGCTTGCGAGTGGAAATTGAAAGTCCACATTCAAATTCATGAAGAGGAATATGATATTACAGGGGAGGTGTGCATACTGTAAGTCTTCATCTATCCACTCATGCTCATTGAATGCATTGCACACATACCTTTGCCGACTCCCCCGCAAGGTTATTACAGTGCTGCTGTGTTTGTCCTTGACACAGACAGATGAGGGTGAGCTGTGAAGCCAAGATTTCATTTTTTTCCCTTTGTGGCGATAGATATATACAGTTTTGCTTCTCTACACATCAACCCACAACAATTAGCCTCTGTAATCATCCAGATTAACACCTTTTCAGTCCCAGCGTCATCTTATACCCATTTTTTTTCTTTTTTCCTCACCTCCTTTCTGGTAAATCGGAAAGATCCAATTTTGTGAAGTAATTGAATTCATTATCATTTTAATAACCTAGAGCAATGGGAGTCATATAGCCATTGCTGTGAGCCTGATATTAAAAATGAAAGGAAATAGACGGATGGACGGGTGACATAGGTGAGCAGCCCAAAGAGCTTTGACACGTGAGGTGACTCAAGGTCTGTGATAGCCAAATGAAAGAGTCAGAAATGGGGGAGGTAAAAAATGTGAAATGACATTCAATGAACTCAGAGTCTTTTACTATCATCCCACATTGTGAAAACATAATTATTGTAATACTTAGTAGGTAACAGGAATGACCTTCCCTGTGCAGCTCAGAGATGGATTTGTCACCAAGGTCACATGTAAACCTTGTCTTTTTTCTAATATCGCCAGAAAGCCGTGGACCTTGTCCTTCATTACAAATTAAACTCTATAACCCAAATGTACCCATAATCTTACAATAATCTCACTCACAGATAAACAGCTAACGCAGTACTTACGTTGGACCCAGTTGCCGCTGACTGGACTGAGGAAATTGGGGTACAGGCCGTGGGGTTTTTCAATCTTGTTCAGTAGTTTTCTGATGTTCATAACCTGCAAAGACACCAGGGTACAAAAGAATATCATCAGTATACTGCATTGCCATGGTTTCACATATTCAACTTGTATCATCACTTCAAGGCTGGAAAGCGTCTTGCAGAGAAATGGTAGAAATCCATGGTTAAAACTCCAGTAGAATAGCAGTAAATTGTCCTGCAAAGTCAAACTGGAAATGTACTGTATGTATCACACCTTCTCTGTGTAGATGGGATTCCTGGAGAGCTCCGACAGATGGACAAATTCAAGGTGAAGGGTCCCAAACTCAGCCAGGATGCTGCTCCCAGCTGAGGCCCAGCCCCAACTCCAACTGGTGCCACTGCAACAATAACCAAAGAAGTAGACTAAGTCTCATGGCTGTTACATGCCGACATCTACAGGGACAAACACTTTCATAAGATCACTGTGCATATACAGTGTACTTAGAAGAAGCAATCACAAAGGTGGGGAAGGAATGAGTCCTAAAACCCGGAAATTAGTTATAATTTTCGCACTTTTGGTTCCCTCGTCTGGAAGTCAATGGGTTTTTTAAATGGGTTTTGGTAAGATGCCTGAAATAAGGTCTGTGGTTAACACAAGCTTAAGAGATTTTAACGTTTTGTTATATGATATAAAATACATCAGTAAATAACAAGTGTCAACACATGTCAACACTAGTCTGCCTTAATCTCAGTGGTGGTGACGTGAAGTTATGTGACCGTGGTGCAGTTCGTTTACGTTAGCTATTTTATTTCTGCCGATTGCATTTACGCTTCAAAAATCACACAAGTTGTGTTCATTTGTGAAGTTTATCTTGCTGAACAAAACATGTAAGTATCATAAACATTTG
>CAKAOH010022246.1:0-66370 GCA_916701665.1 Sebastiscus tertius
CCTCCCTGCTGACAGTGTTTAGGATTTGAATGACCTAAGCTGTTCTAGCAGCCTCAAACAACATGATCAGCAGCTCCACCAGGGAGCATAAGACCTGCTGATGAGGCCAGACATGCCTAATCATCTGCTTCACTGCTAGTGGGAGAAAAAAACAAAACAAAACACAGATTAAAGTGAATATTGAATGTGCCATGCTTTTGACTATTTCATACTCCATGAAGATTACACAGGACGTAGAGCTGATATTCATGTCTGTATCTCCTCCGCCTCGTGCCTGTGGGCATGCAGGGAGATAATCTTGATGTGTTGGCTCGCTAGGGAAGTGGTTGGATAATCTTACAAGCCACCCAGGAGAAGGCCTTTGGTTTCCCATGTGTATTATCTTGGTTAGATTATGCATCCATTTTTGCTGAAAGGGTAACTTACCAAAATTGCCCTCTTGTCGCACATTGCTTTGATAACTCTCGTGTGCTATAAACAATGCTAAAAGAGCATCATGGAGGTAGGATGGAACAATACCCCCATGAGACATTCAGAGACATTTCAAAAGCTGTGTTGCTTTTGGTGTTTGTGTTGGTTGCAGCTGTCTCAATATCTCCCCAGAGCTCAATGTTCAGTCTCTAATATGTTCCATGCCAACCTCTGGCACTTTTGTAATGCTTTTCATCCTTTTCTCTGCTGCGATGGAACATATTACAAAGACCTGTTGTGTCTTACATTACATCTACCTAGAGGTGAGTTGGGGCATTTGTTTTTGTTCTATTACCAGAGTACCGGCTGTTGTAGTTTAAACTTTGTCATATGTACAGTTCTGGGTAAAGATGGAAAGAAAAAATACCTGCGGGAAATGAAATATACATTTAATAGCATAGTGGTACATGCTTACATACCTTCACATTCTATCACACTTATACTCAGACATAACTATTGTGCTTGTAGGAGGGATCAATTAATGAATCAGTAGATGATAATTATCCAAATTAAGTGAATAAGAACAAAAAATAAATAAAAAATAAATATATAAGAATACAAAAAAGTGATACATAATATGTTTTTAAAAGTAAAAGAATAAATATTAATATATATATACATATAAACATATTTTATTTATTTATATATTTTAAAAACATATTTTATACGTATTTATAATATGTATTATACATATTTATATTTATACATATTTATATTTTAAAACTATATTTTATTTATTTATATATATATTTATATATATATACACACACATTTATTTTTTACTTTTTAAAATATTTTGTGTGTATATATATTTAGATATATAAAATAATAATAATTATAATAATAATAATAATAATATAAATTATAAAGCATATTAAAAAATAAAAAAATAATATATATTATATATCATATATAGATGGAGATAAATATATATAAAATAGTATAATTAAAAAAAAGATATCTATGTAAAAATATGTCTTCGGGACATCCAGGTGACCTACAGTTGTAGTTAAGACACACTCCATATTATCACAACTTCCCTGGTTTTATTACATGTCAACATACATTTCTACACCTAAATACAATACAAGTGGTGGCTGCAGCATCCCATGCCATATAGGGTCAAACTGTTGGCCCTAATACTTCTGTCAAGTATGATGATTAGTGTGAAATTCTCTGAGAAATTGGAAAGGCATTTATGTTGTTACAGATGGCTTGTTGGGCTTTATTAAACTCTGGATAGTCTTGAAAAGCCTTGTGTTTTCAGATTCAGCCAACTTAGTGTGGACATGGTCTAAAGTGCAAGAGCAAAACTCTTTTGAAACTTTTTCCAATAACAGAAGTGATGCCACATAAACTGCCAAGAAGAAACTTTAAGGAAGCTTTAATTACATCTCGTTAAGTGACTTCTGGGTACTCAAGTGCTACCGCTACCTTGCTGCCAAGGATGCCCTCATACAGTACAGCAGGAGTTTGGTTTATAACCTCCAAAAGTTGCTGCACATCAGAGAAAATAATTAATGGGATCAATATGTTGCAGTTTATTTCAGTGCCAGGACACTCTGCACACTCAGATTCCAGCTGTGTACTGTACCGTGTATACAGTTTGGAAGTGAAACAAACAGGTCAAGGCTGCTTTTAGGTGTGCATCAGCAGCTTTTTATTCTCTGCTGAATCTCCACAGGCGAGAGGTCAGCGCTATACCAGAAGGGAATCTATGACACACATCCACCGTCTGTTGACCCATTTAGCCCATCTGTATAGTAGGAATAGGCAAACAAATAAAAACATGTTAGTGGTGTTTGGAGGTGATATAGACGGGCCTTACAGGTCACTGTTGTCAACAGTATGTCCTAGTTACTGCTGCCTCTCTCGTATGACACTGCCTATTTCAACAGCATCAAAAAAAGCATAGTTAACTGTTAATAAGTGCATGATAAACAATTTATTAATCTTAATAAGCATTGTTCTCGCTTTAGATCCGGTACCTGCAAAATCCCTAGTTGACTGTTCATAAGCGCATAGTTAACTAATAATAAATGCATAATAAAAGTATGTATGAATCTTAAGAAAGCAACAAAAAAGGTTAGTAAAGGTTTAACAATATAATAGGTAAGTTAGTAATACTCAATAACTGTGTTTTTAAATGCTATTATAAACACTTATAAGAAAGTCATTATGCTTTTATTAACATTCTTAAACAGTCTATAAAATGTTCTATTTATTACAAGTGCTTATAAATGCCTTATAATCTAACATTAAACATGTTTATATTGCTATTATTAACACTTATCTCTTATTGACACAATAATGTTAAGAAGCAGCTTATAAAGACTTATAAGGGCTTTATTATCTATTAACTAACGCTTGTTACAAGAACCTTAATATAAAGCGTTACCAAAATATCCATCCCCCCTAAATTTTGGCAGTAAAAAGTGAATATAGTCACCTGATTCGACTGTTATCAGGCTATTAAATGGGCATTATCAGCCGCTATAAGCACCATAGATGTGGGTCATTGGAGGCCTACTATGCCTACTATGTTGTAAAAGTGAAACTTAAAAGTAACACGTTCTAACATGTTGTAAAACTGAATGAAACATCCTGTTTTGAACATAAACAAAAAGGCTTCTTTAGGTTTAGACAACAAAACTACAACTTATTTAGGTTTAGGCAAAAAAAACAGTTAAGTTTATGGAAAAACATTGTGCTTTGGGTTAAAATAACTACAAACACAAAGACGTCTTTTGTGTCCAATTCATCGTCCCCAACCTCCACCCCTACAGCGCCTGACTTCCTCTCTGCTCCGGTTAAAATGACTACGGTTGCTAGAGGTCGCTGTTGTGTTCTTTTATACCTTCTTTCAGTGATCTACCATGCGAATAGATGATAAAACCTACTAGTGGGTGTAGTAGGCCCCTATTGACCCACATCTATGGGGCTGATAGCGACTGATAACGCCTATTTAATAGCCTGACAACAGTCTAACCGGCTGATATAGTGGTGACGAGTGGCAACTCTTAACTTTTAGTTTGGAGTCATTTGTTTCAGTTTTCCACACGTTTTATGACCCTGGATTTTCAAGGGGAGATTTTATGATAATGTTTATTGTTCACTTCCTTGCAGCAAAAATAAAAGCGTGAACAGAAAAAGCAAACACAGACATATATTCCTTTTGTCTGTCTTGAGGGCAGGAAGAAAACACTGTTATTGTCATATACATTGACAGTAAAATATGGAAGGGTTACATTATGCCATTGCCCTGCCACTGAGTCATTGCATAAACACTCCACATTCTCTATCAGCTGAACCATAAACAACAACACATTCATTTCTATTTGAAGAACATGTCTGAGCTGTCGGAGCATTATGGAAACACAGGAAGTCAAAAAGGAAATGAAATGTTTGTAAATACATTTTTCTGGAGAACTCTGGGAACAAAGAAGGTTTTACATAATATGATTTAACAAGTTAGACAGACTGATCAACAACTCGGACTAACAAACTCTCCGTTTCCTCAGTCTTTCCCACAAGGGGTCTCCTGAAATAACTCAAAGAAATCAGCAGGAGTCAAAGGGGCATGGTAGCTGAGGAGTCGCGACGTCCTCAGGGACTAATCATCATAATAAGTACATTATCATTGCAAAGGGCAAATGAGACGAATTCCCAGATATTGAAATGACTGTGTCGCCTGTAGTAACAACGCACGGGTGACCTACTTGCTCTTACTAGTGCAATACGTCCAAGTTCATTGTATTACGTTGACAATATTTTGTAATAATACAAAAGCCTGGAGGTTTTCACAGAGGATCATTTACAGGAAAGCCATATATCATGACCTGTAACTACAAAACAAATTGTTAAAAATAAGTCAAATAGGACCAAATACATAGAGTATCGGATCGGTACTCCTGTGTTGAGAACTCTGGTCGATGAGTAGCTGGTATCTACTGCCCACATACAGATGGAAATACAAAAACCAAGGTCTCTATAAGCTTTAACATCAATTTAGATGATAATAAATGATGATAAATGCGGAGCTATAGTCGATTTCTTCGTCACACAGCTCCATTTGACCAAACTGTAGCAGCTCAAGGTTGGCCGGAATGTAAAGATCTACTTATCTAGTTAACTAAAGGTTGTGTGCTTCTTCACAAGAGAGATTGTGATATGTTCTGACCTCTCCGTGTCCTTGTCACCACAACAGAACCTGGCATTTACTCGCTCTCCTATACCCAGCATTCTGCGGCTCTTTCCCACTCGCCGCGCCACTCGGCATGCATCTGCCTCCCTCTTCTTCTCCCCGAGCCCTTCGTGACCGCGGGCGATGCCTCGGGGCTTCGGAACATGTGTCGGCGGAGGGGGGGCAGGGCAAACATGTCACGACCGCTTACTCCTCTGCGCCGGCTTTCTCGTGCTCGACTCCCTTGACCCACGGGCCGCCTTTAATTATCCTATATGTGCTGTGCTAACAGTGAGACTCAGCTGTGAGGAGCAAACAAGCGAGCTGACCTGGAAAGAGAACGCCTTTTGCTCTGAAGGAGCCCAGAGGGTTTAAAGGGCACTATATAGGAGGGCTGGCTGGTAAGGCTTGAAAGCATTGGCAGTATCGCTCCCATCAGCTCCACATTGCTGTTTTCAAACCCAAATGCTGGCCTTCACAGTTTTCTCCACTAAATCCAGATATTATAATAGTAAGTGAAGGACTCAGAGGACACTTAAAGACCTTAGAGCGTCCCCTTGGCTCTCATTCTCATTAGATAAGGGATTGAATGCTTGCAAGGCTCTGTTTTACAGCGCTATATCCTACTGCTTCCATCCTCCTCCTCCGAGCGTGCGCGGTAATTTAATTAAGTCCACTGACTTTTCCAAAGGGCAACTGCAAGAACCAACACAATTAATAAAATGGGTGACTCCTCTGCTCTCTTTGTTGCTCTTTGTTCCCCTTTTCCTCATTTGAGTGGCTCGGCACAATCCCCCTCACGGCCCCGCAGACTCGATTTGCATTTAGAAAAGTCAAATCTGGCCCCCTCGCCTGTAATTATTCATAAAATAAATAGCACATGAAGAAGTCTACAAGTGGAGTTCTGACAAAACTTCTCTTTTAGTGTTCGGAAACACACATTTTTGATTAAATATGTAACACAAATCATTATTATTTGCTCATTTTTGTGGCTTTAGATCACGATCTAAAGTCATGGCGTGTCAGATTGTGGCTCCGACACATCCGCGCTCCTCCGGGAGTCTACTTATCCTTCTCAAATGTCAGTGTTTAACTGATGATGTCGCTTCCCAAAATGGTCGTCCCCTCTCTTTGGGATTTCTCTCCAAAGCGGGCGGGTTATTAGCAGGCTGGCTGTGGCTCACAGTCGGCTCAGGGGTCCCATAGGACAGTTCAAAGTGTAACGAGGTTAATTAGCAGGAATCACGACCTAGACTAAAGAAAAACTGCTCATAATACACACTATAAAATGTGTGGGTAATTTATAACTCGTTAATTTATGATTTCAGACAAAGAACTATATAAGTCAAACAATATAGTTTCATTAATCTGAAGTGGGGTTTGACTGAAATGGGTTTTCAAGGCCAGTGCCAATATATTTAGTTGATTTACTTTGCTGAAAAGTCTTTTTTTTTGTGCTGTATCTTAAATTTATACCATATAAAATTCCCCGATGTGATGAAAATGACAAATTGCAAGCCATTCTCTCTGACAAATGTGTAGTTTTGGTGATAAATATGCATTTAATGTGTATGTTATCCATCATATCAGACATGAATTATTGCACAGGTTTTTTTTTTTTACGCTGGAAGAAAATGCAAAGGCCCATTTGGGATTAATCTCTAGGCACGTATGGCATTAAAAGTTAAGTTCTTGTGTGATTCTCTGCCAAAGGTTCAACAACTGTCCAACTTGCTGTTACACCAAAAGACATCAGTTATACATACCTATATGCTATACCTGGAGGACAGAACTTGCCAAAAAGAAATGAATAATTTACTCAGTAAATAAATTAATGTGCATTAAATGTACCAAAATTATTTTTAAAATAAATGTAGGCATTAATTAATTGATAAAATGTGACATAAATTAATGTTTCTGTTTTAATTGTTTATTTATTTATTTACCTTTGTATTAATTACCCTATGTATCTACTCTTATATTTAATTTCCCCCTTTATTTATTTATTCATTTATTTATTTGTATTAATTTAAATTTATTTATTTAATTTAAATGTATTTTTTATTCATTTAAAATATATATTTAAATGTTTTTATTCATTATTACATTTTATTTATTTTATTTATTTATTTATTTATCTCCTGCCAAGGTTGAGCTCTGCAACAGAGCTTATTTTCTGCAATAATCCAAAACCTAATGGAAGAATCCCTTTGGCTTTTTTGGCAAAGGAACCCAGCGCGATTCTAACTTCCTGTTTGGCCTACAAAATACATTATCCCTGGAGCACTCTATAGATCCCCTGAAATGATACACACTGGTCCTTTAACGGTATCGAGCACCAATACCCGTCCCTAGTTATACCATGTAAAGTTTAATTTTGAGATTGACGTGCAAAAAGGACAGAAACTTGTGAAGATGTGATAATTCCAGATCTGGATCTCCACAAAAAAGCAGATACATCAACAACAAATATCTGGGCTGCTCATTTATTCAACATGATCCAGCCACAAATCCCTGCCCACATGCCAAACACACACACACCCAGAGGCCATGCGGGTGTTTTGAGGATACACCGGTCACGCAGTCACCAGCAGAAGGTCAGCGTCTACACGACTGCTCCCCACGGCGGTAGAGAGAAAGGTCCTAAGGTCAAACACACAACAAGCGCCACACAGAGACAAAGAAAATAAGTGTGTGTGTGTGGTTTGTGCATGTGCGGTCAGTTATTAACCCAAACACACATTATTTTATTTGCGGTCTTGCCGCGCATTTCATCATCTCGCCTTTTTTTTTCCGCCGGAGTTTATGCGCTGCACATGTGTGGCACTGTTGACACACACGTTGAGAGGATTATTGGTCTCCCCGCCTCGCGGTACACCAACATCTGTTTTCCATTGCACGTCTTCAATATTGCATCTCCTCTCACCTGCTTTTAGCATGCCGTCAGTCGCGCCGCTTTGCGAGCATACAACACATACGTGTGTGTTCCTGTACGTCGGTGAATCTTTAATGTTGTAATGCAGGAAAAAGGTCACTCATTCATTAATTAATATTTTTTATTGCATATGCCTTTATGCATCTTCTGACTTGATCTGCACCCAACAGTCGACCCCTCTGTTATCC
Source organism: Sebastiscus tertius (assembly GCA_916701665.1). Lineage (NCBI taxonomy): Eukaryota > Metazoa > Chordata > Actinopteri > Perciformes > Sebastidae > Sebastiscus > Sebastiscus tertius. Next base: position 7,778 of record CAKAOH010022246.1, read on the forward strand.
CATATTCCATAGCATAAAATAGCATTTCTATATTTGCTTTGTCATCCACATCTAAATTCCCAATTGAGATCATGTTGAGAGCTTTTCAAATAAAAAGGCCAACCACAGCATCCACTTCCCTCCATGTATATTTCATGCTCTCTGATTCTCGTACTGTATTTCTACATCTGTATAAGTCTATATTTTGACTTTTACCAAGCAGGTCCTTCCGAACAATGCAGCCTTTTGGCTCTTAGGAAGCATTAAGGTCTGTCAGATGAATCGGAAAAATCACGCTTGGAGAGGGAATGAAAAGCTCTCAAAAGCCACATGAAATCTTAAACACTTTTTCAGCAATTTTTTTCTCTTTTTTTTTTGCTCTTTTCATTCGTCGAGCAGCGCCAGTGCTGGAAAAAAACTTAAAGGTCTCACTCAGTGGGCGTACAACACTCGAGTTCTGTTTGTAGCTTGTTTGACTTCAGATCGGGTGAGAAACGTTGACTGTCAACGGGGCGAAACCCAAAAAGTGTGAACACAGTTTCGAAAAAAAGAGTGTTGGATGAAAGGAGTTTGGTTTTGTCACTTAGAAAGTGTGAAACCAGTGGATGTGCATGGTTTTATGAATAAATTGGGAGATTGTAGTGGACTCAGTCACATTGATGCAAAAATGTACCTTAAAGGGAGATTTGTTAAATTTTTAATACTTACGTTTTATAGTTTCATATGAAGCCCGCTACAAGCGAAAAATCGCATGTTGCATTAACGCATTATTATCGTGTTAACGTTGACAGCTGTACTTTAAGTATATTGAGTGTACTCGTGTGCAAATCCCACTTCAATGTCACACATTTTTCAGCCTATCTTCACTACTTGAAAATATAAATTTGGGTTGGATGATGTCTTACCTACTTTATTCCGACTCCGACATTATGACATTCTGACTTAGGCAACCGATTCTAAAGTTATCATCTCATAAAATATGTGTTATCAGTTGTTATAAGCCTCATAGATGTGGGTAAATAAGGGCCTGCTACACCTACTACGTTGTAAAAGTGAAAGCAAAACTGTCACTAGACGTGACGTTGTCTTCTTTTATTCCTTCTTTCCCTGATCGCCCATTGGAATCAATGATGAAACCTGCTAGTGGGTGTAAAAAGCCCCTTCTGATCCACATTTATGAGGCTTATAGCCACCGATAACAGCCTAACCAGCTCACTTAGGGCACATTTATGAAGCGTTTAATCTTCTTTGGTCTTAACTGTACTGTTTAAGCTTTGCAATTTGGTATTTTAAAGTTTGCCCAATTTTAAGTGAACCAGAACTTGTAAAAATTACCTCAGTTGGAAGACAAAGCAAGGTAATTTACAATCTCGTGGTGCTCGTAATAATAGAACACATGAGACCCATCAAACCTTTTCTACCCATAAACCTTTGTGCTTTCCTTTCAAGCTGCATAAACTGACCTGAGGAGATGTATAATGAAACATGCCTTTCTTGAACTCAAGCGTCGCACCGTCAGCTTTAAGCAGTCAAATTCTAAAGCCTTTGAAATACCCGAGAAATATCTTTAAAACATGACTGGCGGGTCATTCAAAGGGCAATTTATGCAAACCTGTCCCAAAATTAGTTCCGCCACTAAGTTTGCTGGAAATCCTCTCACAAGAGTTGATTTAATGAGCTTATATTTTTGAGCTGTTGCCCCCCTGATATGGAAATGTCTTTGGCAGATGGCGCACCCAAACACGTTGCACTTTCTCCGGGCAGGCAGGTCCTGCACGACGGTGCCGTTTCCACCGATAATGAAGATGACACACAACATGCGTGGGCACTTTTGCAGAGGTCAGAGAGGTGGCCTGTTTGAAGTAAATGCACAAGTTAAGTAAATGTGGAATTCATGTTCAGATCCGTTTGTAAAGAGGCGAAACATGTGTTTGTTTCACTATTGCTCCTCTGAAGCATGTGGACTCATGGTGCAGAGTATGTCATGCAAAGATTTTCCCTTAAACACTTCCAATCTGTGGAAGATGAAGAAAAAAACCTAATTACAGAACAACTGACAAACCTTCTGTCAGTGGTCAGACCAGACTTTTATGCTCATGAGGACATAAACTAATCCGTTTTTGGGACTGATCCTAATATGGGATTGAGATCGTTGGTTGTTTGGGCAAAACTCAAACACACACACCACGTTAGTCACTTTTTCCACTGTATCCAGGAGCCTGTGGCTATCTTAAGCAGTTTTCTGGCAACTGGGCTAAAACCAAACAATCTTTATGTTCTCCAACTTTCCAGAAGTCATCTTCTGTCCAGAGTCTTGAACATGAAGGAATATCCAACCTGTTCTCATCCCAGGACACCTTGGCATCACTTTAGGCAACAAAATGATTTGGTTAAGTTTAGTTAAAGATCATGGTTTGGGTTAAATTAAGTATGTTTGTTATGTAATTTAGGTACTTAAAGTGGCAGTAGGCAGTATATGTTTGGCATCATTGTGCAAAAAATCCATAATAACCTTTCAGCATATTGTAATTCAAGTGTTCTGAGAGAAAACTAGACTTCTGCACCTCCTCATGGCTCTGCTTTCAGGCTTTAAAAAATCTAGCCTGTGATGGGAGACTTTGGCCAATCACAGGTCATTTCAGAGAGAGAGTGTTCCTATTGGCTGTGCTCCAGTCATGTGACAGGAACTTGGAGTTCCTTCAACAGATTTCACAATGGTGGCGGCGGCGTCACAAACTTTCTCATTTCACAGCTAAACAGTACACTAAAAGATGATTCTGAAAACATTTGAGGTGAGAAATAGGCATTAACGTAACAGAATATTGATTCATATTTGATCAGTGCTGCCTAGTTTGAGCGTTTGGTCGGAGTTTGCGAGTGATTGACAGCCGGCTCTCATAGACAGCAGATGGACAGCGAACCTCAGTCTGTGAAATCTTGCAGATGAGGACACAGATTTTGTTCAGGTAATTTTTTTCATGTACTACTGTCAGGATATAGCGACCATTTTATAAAAATAACTTTTTTTTAATCATATTTGCTCCAATCTCGCCTACTACAGCTTTAAGGTCATAAGTTAAAATAAGTCAAAAATAAAAAAAAACACATTCAGGACTAACACCCAATTATAATCTTATGTGTTGCAATGTGTTGTCTGTAATGTTACCTCAAAAGTCCACTCTATATCCGAGAAAACAGGAAACCATTGACAGCAATTCTATCCAAGAAAATTTTTCTCAGCATGTGTAATTTAGTTAAGTAAAAGCTCGAACCATGGGAGAAAAATACAAATTTGCATGAAATTGCACACTCTGCGGGAGTCCACAAAGACAGTATCTCATTCATTGTTAACACTTTGAAGAGATACAGAATGACACAGCAAACTGAGGTCCTGGTGAAAAAAGCACGTCGGACACAAATCGCTTGCAGATGTGTCTTAAAATCGACGTGTTTGCTCTCTTAAACTCCGACGAAGTGATCTCCTTGGAGTTCCCTCAGCAATTGGCATGTGAGTGTTTGACATATTCAAGCATCATATGATCGTGGTAAACAACAAGACAGTCAGGGGGGGAAATGGAAAGGACTGGCTGCTGATGCAGTCGTTTCTGACTTGGTGAAAGACCACAGATGTGGACCGACACACCCTGCTCAAACCACACGCTGGATATTTCCACTCACTGAGGACGGGAGGAATTTCAACTGGACGACTTCAGGCAAAACTGAAAGGATTTTATTTAACATCGATCACACTGCTTTCGCTTTGATGCCTAAGCGGAATAAATAATGCAGCAGTGTTCTTGTAATGCTCTTAAGGTATTACAAGCCGGGCTTTTCTTAAAGCAACTTGGTGCAAAGAGGGTGAAGCAGGTTTTTATACAGGACAACATACTTAAATCAGCTCTGCTTTGCTGTCATTCATCGTCCAAGGACGAAACGCTGATTGTGGCAACAAATATTTAAAAAGCCGGTAAACACCGTGTCACCCACCATCAGCCTTGAACACCCCTTTAATTCTTTGTAAGCTGCATAATTCAGGTATGATTGCAGTCAACACTTTATCCTGTAGTACCTTGGAGAAGGTCGTTTGTGCCAATACGCGTGGGTTGTTATACCCCGATCTCGACATGTACGGGCTTTGTCTACTTGTCTACTCCGGACCGTTTCTCTTTTGACTTCATCCTGCAGGTTCTTTTGAGAGCTACCATCCAAGGCCAGACAGGTAATTTTTATAAAGTTGTAAAAGACGATACAAGAGGAGTTGTGAGGTTAGATTCTTCTTGAAAATTTAAAAAAAAAGGTTAGATCAAGCCACAGGCTGTATTTAATGATAACTTTAAAGTCCTTTTACCTGCATTGAGTTAAAAAAATAACAAATAAAGAAAGAAAGAAGTACACTTTTCAATACTGTAACTCTCTTTCTCACACTTTTTTATGTGCCCGGCCACACTTATTTGTTCGTAAAAGTGTAAGCCAAACAATATCAGGGACCAATTGTTTATTTATATTATAATAAATACAGTTATTTATGAAAATAAAACTCTTTTTTGTCTTAAAACCATAGTGATGTCTGATGTGTGTTGTGGTTCAGTGGGCTAGGGTTAGGGTCCTGGGAGTTAAACCTATACCCTAACCCTAGAGCGACGCTGTCACCTATTGGGGGTTGGGGGATCGCCTTGGGCGCCAAAAGGGTAGAACCGGCCCTGCTTCCATGCTGTTGAAATTCTCAGTTCCCGCTGCTCACTCCTACAGTCTTGTCTCATAGACAGAGCTGTCCACGGGAGCTGTAAATTGTCATATTTTATAGCGCTGTGCATAGCATTTTAATGTCAAGATGTTTGTAAAAATTGCTGTAAACAAGTAGCGCTTTGGCCTAGAAGATCAGCAGCCATTAGTCATCTCCCTGAAATCTGCTGGGTTTATTGATCGCTTAAAAGAAGATTGCTGGCTCTCGCTGCAGAGCTTCAGCCGCACATTAGCTGACCTTGTCCTTGCAAATCTACCACCGTAAGCTCTTGTCATTTATAGTCCTCGTTCTTGCACTTTAAACAAAAAGCAGGACTCTTTGCGCATAAGAAGAAAAAACTTTTCATCTTAATAGCTTGTTTCTATACAGAGGATCTGCATTCTAGCAGGGTAAGACTGCTTACCGGAGATGACTAAAAGTGGTTGGTAATGTGCAAGTTAGCGATTAAAATGAAAGGCATTGGTTGATCATATTTTAAAACAACACCAAAAGACTGCCTAGTGTCACCAATGCCACTAAAGGGTGCTTTGGTGCGTCGGTATCCAATGCCGACAGCAAGCAGCGGTATATAACGAGTTGGGAGTGAGAATGGGTCGGACCTGCACAGCCTTACTTTCACACTACTGTACTTCCCGTATTGGCACTGAATGTTGGCATTGGACATAAATCATGCCCTGCAGATTCATCCAACAAGTTTGACCTGTTGATGGTGGAAGTTGCAAAGTGCAAGGATCACCAACATGTTCAGCCGATTGTACTGTTGTCAGGCTAATAAATAGGCGTTATCAGTCGCTATTAGCCCCATAGATGTGGGGCCTACTACACCCACTAGTAGGTTTTATCATCTATTCACATGGTAGATCACCAAATGAATGCATAAAAGAATGTGACAGCGACCTATAGCAAGCACAAAACAGAGTTCGCATCCCGTGTGAAACCAATGTGTAGTTGTCTTTGTGTTCGTAGTTATTTTAACCCAAAACACAATGTTTTTCCTTAAACTTAACGTGTTTTTGCCTAAACCTAAAGAAGTTAAATTGAAGTTATGTTGCCTAAACCTAAATAAGTTGTAATTGTGTTGCCTAAACCTAAAGAAGCCGTTTTGTTTATATTCAAAACGAGACATTTCATTCAGTTTTACATGTTAGAACGTGTTGCTTTTAAGTTTCACTTTCACTTTTACAATGTAGTAGGCGTAGTAGGCCCCTAATGACCCACATCTATGGTGTTTATAGCGACTGATAACGCCCATTTAATGGCCTGATAACAGCCCAATCGGGTGACATGTTAGGGTTCATCTTCTGGGGACAATGAATGTCTGCAGCAAATGTCAAGACATCACGTCCAATAGCTGTTGAAATATTTCACCACTGAACCAGAATGTGTTAGACTGACAGACAGACTTTTCTGCCTCTAATAGCCAAACCATTATCATGGCTAAAAATAACAGCAAAGGATCGTATAAGAGATCGTGTCCCAGAGGGGAAACCCCCATGTAAAGCGAGACGTGCCATAACCAAAAAAAGCTCTAAAGTCGATTACAAGCTTCTGTGGCTTCTATGCCTTAGAGTTAAGTAATTCATGAGGAATCCTTTTCTTCTCTTCGGTGAGAACGTGGAGGAAGACGATTGGAGAAAAAATTAAAAGGAAAAGTGGAGGTTGGAAAAGATGGAGAACAGACGACACACAGTTCGGCAATGAAATATTAATATGCCCACTGTGTACGGCATGGGCATCTCTGCACTTCTCTGTCGGACTCATTTCCTGTTGTAAAAAAAAATATGGTGCTTATATTACACTGTGTGTATGCATCCGTTAAATACATTCTCAAACCCAAATTTTTACTGCAGGCATGTACATTTTTGTGCAATTTCCTCCGGCTTTCATAAACACCAGGCTGGCTGGCTGCGGGACAATGAAAATGTCAGTAAGTTTCCCCTTCCGACGAAAAGCAAAGACAGACACCCCCCGCCCCCTCTCCTGGAAACCGGCAGCGAATTCAGCCGCCAAGTGCTGGAATGTTTTGAGGGCGCTTGATTTTTCTGATACGCTGGGCACAGAGAGCAGGAGGAATGGGATGGTACGGTGGAGGAAGCATAAAAAGAGGCGCTCGAGCGACGATAAGCACGAGCCATATGCATTAGCATTATGAAATTACTATTTCTGAACATTTTTTACAGTCTGATAACAGCAGAATATGTTAAAAGTTTCCATCACTGTAGACCAAGAAAAGCTACATGTAGGAGAGGAAAAGCAGAAAGTGTATCCTGTAAAGTAAGAGAGGGAGGAAGAGGAGTAAGGAGGTGTAGCAGAGCGAGGTTCAAAGAGGAGCAGAAGTGACAGCCAGGTTCTCATATCCTATAATTATATCACTGCCATCACTTCTCCTCACTTCACTTCCTGCCCTGCCGTTCCTCCTTTTCAACCCCCGACCTCTCCACAAATCGCCACTCCTCACACATTCTCCCTCCACTCTTGCCCCGTCATCTGTCATTTCCATACCACTCTTCCTCTTGCCTTCACCCTTCCCCCCTCCCGGAGGGATCTGGGCCACTTGACGTTTGTGCTCACCCACTGGAAAGGCTCGGCGGCAATTAGCTCACCCAGCGGGGCAAGTCCGTCTCCAGACTGCAAAGATGGCCACTGTTTTGTCACACACAACTGCTCTAGCAAGGCAAGTCAAGGTGCTGTGTGTCACATTTTGATGCAGATGTACAACGTTACATTGCCAATTTAGAATAACTTGTTGACAAGTTGTTCATTCAACTTTATGGTCGTTGAACTTAATAAATTGCTCCTTCTCAAAGTGGACTTTGAGTTGGATTTTCAAGCGCAACGTTGTCTACCAAATTCATACACAATATTCCAAGTATGTATTTACACATGGAATTTGCATGTTCTCCCTGTGTTAGTGTGGGTTTTCTCCGGGTGTTCCTGTTTCCTCCCACAGTCCAAAGACACGCAGGTTAGGTTAATTGTTGACTCTAAATTGCCCGTAGGTGTGAATGTGAGCGTGAATGGTTGTCTGTCTCTATGCGTTAGCCCTGTGATAGTCGACCTGTCCAGGGTGTACCCCGCCTTCGCCCAATGTCAGTTGGGATTGGCTCCAGCGACCCTGAATTGGATAAGCGGTTACAGATAATGGATGGATGGAATCACCTACTTTCCACTGACTTACATCAAATATAGCCCTATTTACTGTAGAAGTATACTCTTGTATCTTGCCCCCCATTTGATGCCTGCTAATATTTAGCTATTCTGCCTAAGTTCTCAAAACCCGTCTTGACATTAAGGACCTATTGTGACTTAACTACGTCCAATAATATCCCCACGTACCATTGATATATTGCATTGAGTCAAATCTGATGAACCAGTCTGAGTCACCTCCTTAGATTATTCAAATATGTGCAACTAAAGTCAAAAACCAAACAGTGGTTCTGTTAACTTGTTTCTCAACAGTTTACTTAACTTCTAATGGGGCTGTCTTGAATACCATTTTTTGGGCTCGGAGCTTTGGTGGGAATCGGCAGCAAATATTCAAAGATACTAACCTTTCGGTCTCCCCTTAAACGGTAGTGTTTTGAGGTTGATGGAGGTTGAACCCAATGGGTTGCGCCAGTTGGGCTCTGGCTTGGCTCCATTCTCGGCTGAGATGGAAGGCATTGAGCTGCAACGAGTGTCTTTTGGTTTAATTAAAGGCATTAATTTAAGGAGTCTGTTATTCAATAGTAGGCTATTGTTGTATTGTTATTGGAAAAAAAATATTTTGTGTCGTACATGTCTTGTTTTGAAGAGTTTAGGAACCCAACTCAAAGCTTCAGGAGCTTTCTAACCCAACCTGAAGTGTGTCAGTCTATCCAGAAAAGAAGAAGGAAAATCTCCATTCACATCCTACAAGCCGACCAACATCTACACAACAACTTTTAAGTGGTGAATCAATATTTCACAAAGTCTCCTGTGCGGCGCCCTGGGCTTCTGAGGGCCTTCACCAAACAATAGGATCCTGACCTGCATTATTCATCCCTCACTCATTCACTCCTCTCTGACTCAGACGCACGGGGGAATTCAACTTTCCCAAACTAAACTTCAGAAAAGAGAACCTTTCAAAACATCTGCCGCTCCGTTCTCGAGTCTCTGTGGTATTTTGAGTTGTACCATCCCTAATAATGTTAACCACGTTGAATAATACATCACCGATTCATATCTCACAGCCGGGCCGTGCCAGAAGCCCCTCGATTCGACCGAACAAAATTCATTGGGGAATTTTAACAATCTATAGTGATTTCATTCCCAGATGGTGAAACATCACATGAACCCAGGTTGCATCACGAATCCAATTCTATCAGAAATGTGTAAAAATCCATCAGTAATAGATTCAGATCTATATTTAGAAGTGCTCCAATCATCATTAAATCTAACTTTGGGGATCCAATCAGCGTAACGACAAAATGGCTCAAATACTCGCAGCAGATTTTTAATGAACTTGACATTTAATGCTTCATGGCTTTTAGTAGGTTTGCCCTAATGTCTTTTCATAACGTGTAATTAGGCACGGACTTTAAATAATGTGCGCGTGCAAAGGTTCCTAAAAGAGGAGATGAGGATAACAGCCTCAATCAGTGTATTATCTCTGCTCCAGACCATTACTGAAGCTGGCTAGCCTCTGAATTAGATGTGGAGCTGATTGCACATTGATTATAAGTGAACGAGGACAGGGGATGTCGATCGCAAACATCCAAAGTGACTTTTAAAAAGCACAGGGAGAGACACAAGAAGATTTTGTAAATGCAAAAGATGTATCAGGATGCATTTTAACCTTCAACTTTGTCCCTAAAGTTAACTTAATCTTGTAAAAGTGAGGCCCTGCCAGAGTTAAAGCACATCCCTTCTCTCTGGAGGTCTCAACCTCGAACTGGTTCAGTCAAAGATAGAAGTGCAGGAACGCACAGTCCCATATACACCCTCACCTCATCACCTTTTTGTAAAATAGCACCCTAAATATGCTAAGTAACCTACATTTCTATGGTATGAAGGTGAAACGATACTCGCTCTCGTACGGCAGTTACAGCTAATGACGCCGTCCCGACCGACAGCAACGTTGCAGAAGCGTAGCACCCAACCTCCGGTTCCCCCTAGGTTAACACTGTTAGCTCTGTCAGCAGTGTTTGCCATTGTTTTCATTGTTAGCACCGTTAGGGCACTGGGTACTCCTTGGCGTCACTTAGGTTTATGTAACAAAACTACTTGGTTAGGTTTAGTAAAAAGTTGTGGTTTGGGATCAAATTACGGAACTTCAGCAAATTACGTAGCCCTCGTTACATGACATAAACGTATTGTAGCCTACGTTATGTCACATGACGTAAATTAAGAATGTTATGTAACGTAGCCTACGTTATGTTACATAACGTAAATTAAGATCTTTACGTATCGTAGCCTACGTTATGTTATGTGACATAAATTAAGAATGTTATGTAGCGTACCCTATGTTATGTTATGTGACGTAACTTAAGAACATTACGTAACGTAGCTTACATTATGTCACATAATGTAAATTAAGAACATTACATTTCATAGTCTACATTATGTCACATAATGTAAATTAAGAACATTACGTAACATAGCCTACGTTATGTTACGTGACGTTAATTAAGAACATTACATAGCGTGGCCTACGTTACGTAACATTACGTGACATATTAAGAATGTAACATAGCGTGGCCTACGTTACGTAACATTACGTGACATAAATTAAGACCGTTACGTATCACAGCCTGCTTATGCACCTTAAAATTACTCAACGCTGACTTTTAGTATCACACGGGACACAAACAGTGGTCTCCTCAGAAAACACTAATATGCAATTTTTGTAAGTGTCTGTTTTGGAAGGTAAAACCATGGATTTTGTAGTGAAGATTTGAGGAATTTTGAGTGTGCTATGCTGACAAAGGACAGAGGGAAAAAGGGAGCGATGAAGGAAAGAAGAAGGGGAAAAAGAAAGAGCCACACTCAAAGTACTTAAATCACTGGTGAATGTTCTACAAAGTTGTCTGGGCCTATCAACAGGTATCACTCAAAGTCAAACTCCTCCAGTATCAAACAACCAACGGGAATCTAAAAGGAAGCAGTGGCGCTGTTTCATCAACATGGCACTAGTCCACGCTTCCCCTCAGCGTGACTGTGTCCCGCTTTAAAAGCCAGCAGGTGAAAGTGAGGTGAAGTGACCTCAGCAGAGCTCTCTTTGGACGGCGGTATTGCAGGACGCGGGCGCGAAATCGAAGCCAGACGGCCAGCTGTGATGATGTGCCAGAGACGAACTACAGACGGGATCTTCTCACTATCACAGCTCTGCACACAGCGCGGCGGAGGATTCAACAGAAACCAGCTGGCAACCACGCTTAGAGGCTCATCCGTTAAAAGGATGCTCAGTTCATCGAGATTTTCAAAGGGTCTTTTTGGAGACTCCAAAAATTTGCCTGACAACAGTTTTGCACCAAACCAAAAAGGGCTAAAGGAAATGTTTGTAGAAAATCACCTCTGACAAACATGCATAGAATCATTTAAAAGGTTTATTAATGATGACGCTCCTGTACATTTACCTCACAACTGTGCTGATTAAGCTGACTACTTTAAAAGCCCTGAGAAGTGAAACTCCTCATCTGCAATTTATAATCCCAATGTTTTATTCAGCTACTATAATTTATTCAAGTAAATTTATGAATGACTAACAAAGATCTCCCACTTGCTCTCTCCCACACACATAACTACAGTATGAATCACCAGGCACACAGATTTTACAGGATATGGAGTGAAATTTCAGTCTTCAAGGACAGCAGTGTGATGTCCTTCACATCTGGCTTTAAGTATGCTCTGCATATGTTCTTATGTTCTATATAGAAGTAGTACACATCGTGGTCCAAGATCACACTGTGAGACGCCACTGAAGGACGATTTAGAGCTTTGACAACCAAAGATTGCATCAAAATTGTGACTGAAATGTAGGAACGCGTGAAGACTGAGCATTAGCCATCCTAAACTACTGCTCATACCAGTCCAAATAATCAAGATTGATCAAAGGTTTTTTTCTGTTATGTGTTCAACATCTCCTACTTTAACCATAGTTTCTTTGCCATAACAACAATCTTGTTTATTCTTAACCACATTTATTGTGGAAAGAAATAATTTTAAAACATTGGACCTTAAAAAACTAGGTCAAAATCAATATTCATTTGATGTTTTGTGTGTCTAGTTACATCTCACTAGGTATTAATCCAACCCTATGTCACGCCAATGCGTGTAAGAGACCCGCCTGTCTACCAGAGGCGTGTCAGTGTCACGTTTTGCATCGCCTCGGCGTGAATAATACACACGCTTATGAAAGTGCAGTACCAGCAGGAGGCGACAAAACCACTCACTTAGGTTTAGGTAACAAAACCACTTAGTTAGGTCTAGGAAAAACATCATGGTTGGGCTTAAAATAAGTATGTAAACTAAGTACAATACGTACGTAAACAACGTAACATATGTACGAAAAAAACACGCCACAAATATCACTAAAAACACTGATGTAGCTTACAAAACAAAACACCGGTCTCCTGGTTGAAAGTCCTATGTTTGTTGGACCCACCCACCATAAGCAGTGTTTCTCCCATTGTATTCTACCTCACTAGATATACTACACTCAGAGCTACCTCACTAGCTCGATCGTTTCTGTGTCACATTTCGAGGGTATAAATGTCACCAATTTCTAGTAATAAATATTCCAGGTTTTCATTTTAGGTACATTTATATTTGTTTTTTCATTTATTTTGTCTTCTTTTTCTCCCTTTTTCCACTTATATCTATAGCGCTTCCTCTTTCTACTGTACTGAACTGATTGCACCTGTGTCTGGTATATTTAAATAACTTGGAAGCATGAGTCTGTAAGCACCGAGGGTTGGAAGGTCTGAAATGTTTGCAACACTTTTTGCACCGTGCAAAAGCGACATCGGAATCAATGGCAAATAAATCAGCTGCATGCCAACACAGAAAACAATGAGGCATGACCTTGTTAGAAATCCAGTTGAATGGAAATAACAGATTGACTGTGGCAATTCATCTGTCAGCGTGCGCTTATAGAACAGCACCATGTGGTTAATTGATTGGCCCATTACTTTCTATAAGGATGAGCTTCTGAGAAAGGCTCTGTGTGTGTGTGTGTGTGTGTGTGTGTGGGTGTTGATGTGTGTGAACATGTGCGCAGCATGACAGTACGCTCCTGAGGGCAGATCAGTATATGTCATGGTTGGTTGGACAGTGTCCTCCTGTCACATGGCTACAGCAGTCACACTCATGAATGAACAAACAATGGGAAGAATAAAGCATCTTCTGGTCTCGTACAGTAGCTGTGGTCTAACATCATATAGGAGTTTAGTCATAGTACATGTGGAACAGTTCATTTTTGTTTGTTATTTTCCCATCATTTTGCAAGTTGTGACATTTGTGTACCATCTGTCATCCCAGTCATCTTGACTCATCTGCACTTTGGAAAAACAGATTTGAATCATCGTTTTGTGGCTTTTCGAAGCCTTTGTTGATTGACACATGAAATTCAAGCAGGGAGTTCTCAATTTTGGGACAATTTCTCTTCATTTTTAGATTTAGTTGACTCTCCACTCATGAGGTTATAGGTCAGAAATTTTGTTGGAAGTTGGCTGCAGGCCAAGGACAAGGTGATGACTATTAGGGCAGATCATAAGGAGACCGCTGTTTGTGTCCCGTGTGAAACCAAGTCAACATTGACTAGTTTTACTGTAGTTTTGCTACGTAACTTCTGTACTTAACGCCTAATCAAATAGTTTTGTTGCGTAAGTATACTTAAAAACTAAGTCAACCTACGTTGGAAGTTTATTTTGAAAAGAGACCGCATGCATATATGGAGCGGAAACTGTACGTTTCCTGTGAACATGGAAGTTTATTTTGAAAAGACACTGTAGGTATGCATGTCACAAGCAGAAACAATGTTTCCCAGGAACACAGACGTTTATTTTGAAAAGAGACTGTATGCGTGTAAAGTGCGGAAACTGTACGTTTCCTGTGGACCATGAAGTGTATTTTGAAAAGTGACGTCAAGCATGTAACGAGCGGAAACTGACACGCCGTCCAAAACTGACACTAAAGGGATACCTAGAGCGTCTTGATTTGAAGCCTATAGGGACACTGACCAAGTGACGGTATTTGACGAGTTGGGAGTGAGAACGTTTTGCGGAATCACATGAAATGACCAAAACCAACAATGAATTTAACCTACTAAACACACGAGTTTAGAGACAGCATGTGGAAGTAAAGGTATTGCGAGATGGACTAACACATTGTTGATTTTGGTCTTTGTGCCCATCAAGAACATTTCAGGATATCAGCAGTCTTAACCTTTAACGTCGTGATGCAGCATTCTTGAACACTTATGTTACTTTCTCATGAACTACACTTGATTTAATGAAAGTAAGCTGGCACATTGCCGTCTATCACTAGGAGCATTTTGATGCTCATCCAGTTATTGATAGCGCAGCCTTGGTGGAGGTATGCAATCTCAGAATGCCTTCAAGGTAAAATGTGATTGAAGCTAAACTCATCATTTGTTGAGCTTTCTCTTGGTAGACATCAATGCACGAGAGAAAGAGAGTGCAGTGTGTATATGAAGCAGTGATGTTATTTTATTCAGCAATGATTTACAGATGGGTTAATTCAGGTCAGGAACCTTTTTCTCCGAACATTTCTATCTTCAGGCCACTTTTTTTCTGGACTGCATGATGCTAATGAGGACCTTGTGGGAATGAATTCCTTTCTGTGTGTGTGTGACCATGTGTTTCTGCATGTGTAGGCAAAAGAAAGCATTTCTCCAATCGCGGCGCTCATAAAACATGCACTACCTCACATGCCCCTCCAAAAATGTGATAAAAACAAATCCGAAATTTTGTTTACTGCCATGCATGAATCCTCAACTCCCTCCAGGAGTGGGGCTGAACTATTGTACTGGCAATTACAAGTGTCTCTCTGCGGATGAGTTCATGCATACCTATTTGTGCATTTTTACTGGCAAATTGTCTTTCTAGCTTGGCCAACTGGATAACGTTACTCCGGGCCAAGTCATTAGCCGCCGAAATAAAGCAGCTTTGTTTTGTTGTCACGGTCCACGAAATTCTATTTAAAATCCGGCTCCCTTCCAAGAAAACCGACAAAAGGGGACAAAAGAAAATGGAAAGAAGCGCACTCGGAGTACAGTATCTGAAACAAAGTGCCGCTACGCTCTCACCGATCACAATTAATCAGAACCTCCTTGAGCAGAACATGACATGCTCGTTTCAAACATCACTGGCACGCAGAGCACAGCAAAAAGCTTTAATTGGTGTTGTGAGGGACGGACGCTGGAGTGGGTACGTTTCCTCGGATAAATAAGTGGAAAAGAGGGTTGCAGACAAAAAGAGGAGAACTAATAGAAAAGGCTATCTGATTGTGAGATGCCAGAAAAAGATTCTAATTACTTTCCAAAGTTTCCAGACTTGATCAGAACTCTTGATAAGCTGCTAGTAAGAGAACGGTTAACTTTTATTCTCATTATTCCCCGAGTCCATCGCGACGAAAGCGAGAAAGCAACTGCACATTGTCTCTATTTCAATTATTCGCTCGCTCCCATCTGTCAGTCACAAGACACCCAAATGCTCATCCATTACCTTTTCCCAATGTGTCTAATGGTCTGCTTGGAGCTAATTCTACTCCTCTGGGGGTGTGTAAGGTGATTTAATACGCTATCAGGCAGGGCTGAGGAGAATTGGAACCAAAAGCCATGAAATCTTTTTTAATCTTCCTTTCTCTGCCAATAATTCTCTCTACATCACAAAACCATTAACACCACCATATATTTAAACTTTGTTATAAACTCACCTGTATTTGTCACCTTCTGTAACTATTTTTGTGCAATTCATTCTTCATCAGTTGTGATTTTTGGTGATGTGAAAGAGAAAAATGGGGCATTGATGTCTGCTTCAGAAAGCTATCCAAGGCTCTTGACTGACCTCTAGTGGTCCAATCGGGACGTTACAACCAACTTTCAACCAAATATTCCACTTTTTTTCACCCCCCTAGCACTACAGACACATTTAATTAAGGACAGTTGCTCAAGGAATGAAAAAGATACTCCATTCAGCTGCCAGAAAATCAAGCAAATACAAACATTAAGTGAGTTAATTGTGTTCCACGTAGTAGACCACCACAACAGCTACCTTGGCTTGCAGTTTCTGGAGTTCCCCCTGCAGGACTGTGACATCATTTTTCCACAAGACGCTCTGTTATTTTGGTGTTTTGTAATGCTGAGCTGGCTTGAAATCTGTTGGGCGTATTTGGAGGATAGGGCGGCACCGTTGCCTCACAATAAAGGTGTCGGTTTTAGTGTGGGTTTGCTCCGGGTGCTCAGGTTTCTCCCACAGTCCAAAGACATCCAGGTTAGGTTAATTCTTGACTCTAAATTGCCTGTAGATGTGAATGTGAGCTTGTCGATAGTCTGGTGTACCACGCCTTCGTCCAATGTCAGCTGGGATTGGCTCCAACCCCCCCGTGACCCTGAATGTTGGCACCAGAATAGCTTTGTGTTTATTAGCCTTCACCTTCCCTGTTAAGGGGTTAAACAGAACAATCAGACATCATCTTCTCTGTGGGAAACAGACTTGTTGATTTGCTTTTGGCCCGAGCCCTGCATCTACTTTTCTGCCTTTTTCAAAGATGACTCATCTGAACCATCTGACATTTTCCCATTGCTCACTATGCCTCTATTCTGTGCACCACTTCACTCGCAGACATGTATTTTTCAGGTGTAATAACTATAGCTCAACCACGTCAGGTTTTTTTGAAGGTGAGGCTTTGAAACGGCCCCGCTCGCACCTCGCTTTTGACATTTACAGTCGAGTGAGTTTTTGTTCTGTCTGTCCTCGCGGCTGAAGCCGGAGGCACGGCCGTCATCTTTTCTCTCAGACTCCCCGGGCTTACGTTGCTTTTGTCACTGATCTGCCGGCGGGTGGAGGAGCCTTCAATCTCCTCTTCCATCTCCTACCTCCTAACTATCAGCAGTCACTCTGTGTCGCTTTGATCTCTCTTTAAGCCAGAAAAAAATTTAGACAAGACCCGCATACAGAAGCAGAAGAAGAAGAACTGCTGAATTGTGCTTTGAAATACATGAGTTCAGCTTGGAATTGCAAATTGAATTGCATGCAAAAAATATACATTTCTCAAAATGACAAAATACCTCCTCAATTCATAATGAAAACGGAAAGTAATGTTCCATTTATCTTTTATGAAAGCAAAACCTGATTAGTTGGTGCACTGTGTTTGAGTAAGCAAGCAAAGTCTGTGAATCGTTAAGGGGAAGATTACACTACTGTAACATCATACAAACAATAATGGTAAGCCACCCACCAGCAAAATCTCCCAGGCAAACACGCCCAGGACTTGTGGTAATTTAGGGCTCTCTAGCGATCTCAAAAAGTACCTAAATGGTGACCTTTTGACTTAAAAAGCGATGTGTCATTGGCCTGTGTAGAAAATATAGCTATAATACGTGGCTATATATCTATAAAGAGAACAAGTGCTCATTTACAAACTCAAAAACTTTGCTCCAGTAGAAGTAATGATTGCCATTTGCTCTGCCATTTGAAGATAACTGACACTGACACTTCCATTATTGGACAAAAAATGAGGGAAAGCACCATTAACGCACCAGTTAACCACAGCTTGGATAGATTTTTTTGTGAATATAGTTGTGCAGCCTTCAGTAGAACAGGTTTACATGTATGACTGTGGGGAAGTATATCAAGAATGCAGAGGGTGTGCCATATAATGGGGTGTGACACAAGTCAAGACATGTGAGCTGAGAGACTTTGAACATACTATGCGATGCATGATGGACAGATTGGGCCCAAGATGCCAGAATATCTGAACACACTGTACTGTGACACATTTCTCATGAGTAGTCACATCATGACTACATACAGTGCAGCATTCTTCTGATATGTTACTGCATGCATGTCATGTGAAAAACATTACCACCTGCTACAGCTGTTATCAGCTCATTAAATGTGTGTTATCAGTCATTATAAGCCCCATAGATGTGGGTCAGTAGGGGCATACTACACCTACTATGTTGTAAAAGTGAAAGTAAAACTTAAAAGCAATACGTTTTAACACGTCAAAGTGAAGAAAGTGATACTTACAAAGCTTAACTTCCACTTTTGCTCCTGTCATATTTACTACAGTCGCTAGAGGTCGCTGCCGTGTGCTTTTATACCTTCTTTCGGTGACCGCCCATGTTAATCGATGATAAAACACCTACTAGTGGGTGTAGTAGGCCCCTACTGACCTACATATATGAGTCTTATAACGTCAGATAACGCACATTTAATGAGCTGATAACAGTCAAATCAGATTCTTTCTTTCGGTGATTGCCCATATTAATCGATGATAGAACCTACTAGTAGGTGTAGTAGGCCCCTACTAACCCACATCTATGAGGCTTAAAAACACTGATAACGCCCAGTTGAATTGTAATCCTTCTTTCGGTGATCGTCCATGTTAATCGATGAGAAAAAACGTACTAGTAGGTGTAGCAGGCTCCTACTGACCCACATCTATGAGGCTTATAACGACTGATAATGTAATGACCTGATAACAGTCAAACTGGCTGACCAACATTAAATAACATAGCAGGAAAAGCACATGTAATTAATACCATTAACAATTGCTCTTGTATTGTGCATGCTGGCTCAATAACCTGTAGTTTATTCTGACATACTGCACTACTATATAATCTATATTATATGCAATGATGTATTATACAAAGTCATAATGTACTATCTCACTGCTGCAACTATGAGATTGTATACTATGATATTTCCAAAGAGAGTCAATCACTTCAACAGCAGGTGTAAACTTTATCATATTTAATTCCATTGTAGCATATTGATGATGACACGCAGTACAAAAGCAATTACCAGACATTCCATTACAACTTGGACCCAGTAAACCCCACCAAAAAAAATATCCACAATAAAACACCATAACACTAAGTTGCTCTTAGTTTCATAGTGAAGTCAACAAGACAAACATGGTCTCGGTTTGGGGGAGACAAAGCTAGGACCATTAGGATTATTCCCTCTTCTTTTTTTTTTCTGTTTTTCCTCCTTGAATAAAAATTGTTATATTGTATATTTATATATTACAACACTCAAACAGAAAACAAAAATAATACAAAAACAAATTCACAAAATATGAACCTTGAGCAATGCATGGAGAAACAACTTTTAAGAGCGAGACCTATGGCACATTTTTATTTCCTCACACGGATTTACACATTTTCACAAACAAAAAGGTGCTTATAATCACAAGCTAATTGGTTCTAAACTGAGCACGGATGGATCCCATGGAAACAGTGAACTGTGGGAAGCAGCAACTTGCTAATACACATGGTCTGACAATAGATGGCGCCATAAGCCTTACCACAATCCTTCTTGCACTTTGTGAGGCTCTCAAAGTCACATACAAGTGACACGCAAATCAAAGTTGAATAACACATAATGCTGACGTGGCCTCAAATGAGCAAATATTACACCGTAACTTGAGAAAATGTGAAATATTTGCCAGCAAATACCCACTTGACTTGATATTTCAGCGTATTTGGACAGGATGGTTTTGGGCGTATTCAAAAAGGTTTTTGTTATCCCCCCCACCCATCTGAATTAGCAACAATACTGGAATTGAAATGAGAAAATATACGAGCAAACCTTTTCTTTTCTTTTTCTAGCACCTCAGTTGGACCACAGCAGAATCATTAAATCTGAATTTTAATGAGTCCTAGAAAATTGCCTCAAGCCTCTTAGACAAGCAATGAGTCTGCACAAATATATTCAGTCTAGCATGAGAGGTATAAGAACATGGATCAGTCAGGGAGGCATGTGAATGTGTTATTGTTGATATCATCAGTAATGGTAAAGCTGCTTTTTATAGTTTTTTGATCAGGTTATGATCTTAGAATAATGCATACTTTAAGTGTAAATACATACCACTGAACTTAAGAAATGAAGTTCCAGATTGTAGTTAAAATTTTGCTCTGATGTAACCAGATTTTGTTCATATAATACATTGAAATAATTCTGTCAAAATGTACCTTGAAGGAAGATTTGTAAAGTATTTAATACTCTTATCAACATGGGAGTGAGCAAATATGCTGCTTTATGAAAATGTATGTATATATTTATTACTGTAAATCAATTAACAACACAAAACAATGACAAGTATTGTCTAGAAACCCTCACAGGTACTGCATTTAGCACAAAAGATATGCTCAAACCATAACATGGCAAACTGCAGCCCAACATACAACAACAGCTGTCAGTGTGTCAGTGTGCTGACTTGACTATGACTTGCCCCAAATTGCATGTGATTATCATAAAGTGGGCATATCTGTGAAGGGGAGACTCGTGGGTACCCAGAGAACCTATTTTCATTCACATATCTGAAGGTCAGAGGTCAAGGGGCCCCTTTGAAAATGGACATGACAGTTTTTGCTCGCTAAAATGTAACGTAAGTTTAGAGCGTTATTTAGCCTCCTTTGCAACAAGCTAGTATGATTTGGTTGTTACTAATGGATTTCTTACGTTTTGTAGTTTCATTTGATGCCATTAATGCATCTAATAATTTAGTGGTGTTAAAACAAATTTGTGTTATTATTGCGTTAACTTTGACAGCCCTAATTTAGACACTGTTTACCAGATTCTCCAAATTCGTCACCTCTGGCCTTCCATACAAGATTTCAAAAGGCTAAGAATTATTTAAAAGTACTATTTGGCATTTGTAACCGCACACTGACCTTTTAAAAAACATTTTGGATATGTATGACGTGGGCTACTAAGGCTTCATCATTCTTTATCTTAATTTATGAATAGTCTGAAACCTTATCCCGATGATGATGTCATGTTTCTGTCTAAAAACGAGCCTCCTTACTCTTTTAAATTCCCGACAAACACCTGCCAACATCACAAGCTCTTGAGTCTTTTTCCGAACTGGATGAAATGAACACAACTGTACGATAAATATTAAAAAAAGGAGACTTTGGCACATTGTTCCTGCCGTGCAGCAGGTGGCAAGAGCACATATAAGCAAACTTACAGCCAAGTGCTTTATAATTAGGTCGAAGCATGTTTGCCTTAAGTGAAGTACATTCAATATTAAAGACAAAAACAGCAGTCTGACAAACACCCAACATTTAGACTGCCAGTTAAAGGGCTGACTTGTTTTTCATTATATACTTTACATGTCAATTTACATATATATTGTTTATGTATGTTTGTATATATACATCAAACATAATCTGGCGTTGAAACGTGATTCAACATTTTTTTTTTGTTTGGTTTTTAGGTGTGGCTTAACTACATTACCAGTACACAAATGGGAATTATACATTTAGCAGCAATTACTAATAGGTTTTAGTGTCTGTATGGTAAAAAAAAAAAAGAAAAAAAGATGAATATAACAAACTAAAGAAGTTTTCCTATTGTTCTCCATTGAGATATGAAGACTGAACTCACTCTGGATAGAAAATAAGGTCGTGGTAACATTCTGAGGAGTTGCGAAAGGATAGTTTTGAGGTATTTCTGGTGGGCATCAACTCAAGATGTCATTATGGACAAAACAAATGGGCAAGGAACAGACGCGACATCCATTTTAAACAAGAAATACTAGTGGCTCTTGGATGTAAAAGTCTGTATAAGGCAGCAGCTGCACACGTAAACAACAACGCCGTGGCGCTAGGACGCGGGAGGATGGAATCCATGGATGGATGAAAGGCAGGCGGAGAGAAAAACATGAAATGAAGGTATAAGGAGCGATTGTCATTGGAGGGGGTTTGATCGCGCCATTGGTTGGCGAGCAGAGCAGAAGTTCACGGCGTGAAATCACACCAGTGTTTCCGGCAGCGCGTCGGCATTGTCCGAGGACAGCAGCTGCCAGATCTGCCACCGGTCCCTCTGCCAGTCCTGCCACTCCGCGCTGTGCGGCGCCATCTGGTTCTCCGTCGTCGAGGCCGTCGAGTTACTCTGCGCCGCGCTCAGCCTCGCGTGCTGCGGCGGGGGCCGCTGAGCCATCGCGAGCTGAGGTGAACTCTGCGAGTTAGCCAGTCGATGGTGGGCGTTATAAGGGGGAGGAAAGCGGTTGTCGTTAAGCCCGTCGACGGCGTTCACCCCGCCTTGAGGTCTCGGGTTGAGTCCGTGTCCGCTCGCCCGATGGAGGCCTTGCGTGCACACTCTGGTGACTGGCGGGTGGGACCTGCACTCGGCGACGCCAGGCGCCGTCTGAGTCCGTTGCGAAGTCGCCTGCTGCCTGTTGTCACCGTGAAGTCCGTCGAGACCTTCCTGCGAGCTGCGGGAGCTTCCCTCTGACATGTTGCCATGGGAACCTAGAAACAGAACATCAATCAGTGGCATTAATTATACTATAATCATGCACACATCACTAGTTTTGACATACAAAGAAATGCTTTATTGACAAACCTTGTGGTCGGCCAAATGAAATACATTTTCTGCCGATATTTTTCAAATCCTTTTGACACCTTAGTGCTTTATTCAGACAGTGTTGCATGATCACTAAACTATTGCAGCTGTATCAAAGTACTGATGATTTTCTGCACTCACAGCGAGTTGATCAATTGAATGCATTCAACTGGCATCATAGGCGTAAATCAGTTTCTAATTAGATGAGAAAAATGAATAAAACACCAGCAGGACTCTGGTTTCTGATGACCAGCAACAACAATCATAGAAATGTAGTCATTATTTAGCCTTCGGTACACTAGAGGGCCCTTCATCATGTGGAAGGGCACCCTAGAGGGCACTTTATCATGCTTTCTCCACTGGAAGGGCACCCTAGAGGGCACTTTATCATGTTTTCTCCACTGGAAGGGCACCCTTGAGGGCACTTTATCATGTTTTCTCCACTGGAAGGGGACCCTAGAGGGCACTTTATCATGTTTTCTCCACTGGAAGGGGACCCTAGAGGGCACTTTATCATGCTTTCTCCACTGGAAGGGGACCCTAGAGGGCACTTTATCATGTTTTATCTACCATAGGGGCATCCAAGAGGGCGCATTTGCTGCATTTCTTTCACACATGGGTGCCCAAATCCCCACCCACCCCTTGATTCCACTAGTGCTTAAAAACGGTTTACCTGTGTATGCATGGTCCTTGTGTGCTGGTTTCAGCGTAGTGTGCCATGTCCCCCAAATGTTAGCATGCTCCTCTGATATAGCATCTGAAGGGAGCAAAAGAGAGGTCAAATTCCTCTCCGTACTCCCAGCAAAAAAACTTCCGAAAATGAGAGAACAGCTCATTTCCGATATGAAAATCCAATCATCCATCACCTACCTTTGGTACCCCACGTGTCAGCCCCGGGCTCTCTGCTCCAGCCGGCCACCTGCCCCACCAGAGTGTACTGTTCTGGGACGCGGAAGAGCGGCTCGCTACCCGGGCTTCCCGCTTCCCCTCTCCGCTCGCTCAGGATCGGGGAGTTGTTGTCGTAAGGCGACACCTCGCCGCTGGACACCTTGTTGGAGTCGCTGGAGGAGTGGCGCTCGCTCAGGGCGAAAGACTCATCGGACTGCAACAGGTCGGGACTCCTGGTGGTTAATTACAAAGAAAAATGAGGATGAGGGAAACGGCGGACCACATGCATGTGAACACCTCGCGCGTTTACGTGCGTGGAACTCACTGCGATGCTTTTCTTCTCAGAAGGTAGTCCACCACATCTGGATCCGTCTCCAACAGGTTCATCAAAACCTCATTTTGCAGATCAGGAGGCACCTAAAAAAAGATGTTAACGAAACAAAAACAATCATGAAACATGTGGATTAAACTGAATAACACTGCCCAAAAACACCCACTGTCTGTCCACCAATCATTCTCATCCTCAAATGTTTTGAGAAAAAGACATAAGCAGGTTACGGAACAACTTTCAGATGTCATTTACAGAACTTGAGCCGCCCGCAAATCTGTTTTTACTCACCAAGACTGAGCGAGTCGCTTCCAATTCACTATACGCGATTAATAGCTCGTCATTGGCTTACTGCAGGAATGTAAGCCTCGAGGGGAACGGCAGTGGCAGGTTACAAAACATTACGGTTTAAGGTTTCGGATCTGAAACGACCTGTCTGAGAATCACCGGGGAACAAAAAAAAAGAACAAAAGCGAGTGTCCATGCAAAAGTGTCACCTCTTCTGACACTTTCATGCTTTTATTTTGGAAAGAAAAAGCTCAAATATGAAGAGTTCTTGATGTTATTGTCGGATTACTGGCAAGACTTTCTTGTTACATTTACTCACAAGAATTCAGGCATGATTTTGACCAAAAAACTCTCCTCATCCATCCATCATGTTGCACTCTATTTGTATTTTCTCACTTCCTTTATTGACTCTATTTCAGTTTCTCCTTTCTCTCCACTAAACCGGCCAGAGCTCTGTTTTCATGAACTAAGACACAACCATTGTCTGCTAAGCCAGGAGGGGATTGTCTTCCTTTAAGCCTCCGCAGGAATGCGAGAGGGAAAGTGTGCATGAGTGAATGTGAGGATGGACGTTAGAAACACTGACTGACCATGAAGAGGGTTTGGTAGCTGGCGATCATCCTCTGCAGCACGGCGATGACGGCAGTGCTCTCCTCGGCCCGCGCCGAGCTCTGGACGCTGAACTCCTTGTCGGAGTTCTTCTGCTTGTGGAGCAGGTTGGGGCCGAAGATGGTGGCCAGGTTCAGAGATGTCATCTTGTTCCCCGTGATCTGGATTTCGGAGAAACAAACAGTTTAGATTGAGACGCACTAAAGTGTCATGGGGTCATGCTAGATCATCAGGTACTTTCTCTGTAAGCCATTGAAGAGGCCTTAAGCAAGTAGAGCTAGAAAAGCCCTATTTTGTTGCCTAAACCTTTCCATGTCTATCTTTTTCCTAAACCAAGTTGTTTCCATTGAATACGGAAGTTTATTTTGAAAAGACCGGAGCGGAAATTGGCATGTGCGTCTCGCGTTGCTGGACATTTTGTAGGACAACGTTTTGCCTACTTTTGAGGCTGGACAAATGGTGAATTGTCTTTATTACACTTATTATATGGATTAAACAAACAAGATATAACATGTTAATTTGTGAGCTTTAAAGGTGCTTGTAGGCAGGTTTTGTTACCTTTAGACCAAACCTTTGTTTCTGAAAAGTGAAACCAATGCAGAAGTACCTTGAACTTGCATTCTTTCTAATAGCCAGCAGGGGGCGACTCCTCTGGTTGCAAAATGAAGTCAGATTGTATAGAAGTCTATGAGAAAATGAGCCTACTTCTCACTTGATTTATTACCTCAGTAAACATTGTAAACATAATTTTATGGTCTCAATCTCTAGTTTCAAGTCTTCTTCAATACAGCGTGATGTTCATTTAGTAAATGATGGTCCCATTTAGAGTCAAATAGACCACTAGCAGCATTGCGATTGATAAATCGCTACCACGGCTTCGTCAGGTCTGGGACCCTTTTCAGTCCATGAAAGACACCGTCTCGTATCACTTCTGGTTACAAATAACCAACATGGTGACTGCTAAAACAGCTTTGTTTGCAAGTTTCTGTCCGCTCTCGAATGCTGTCGCGTGAACACAAATGAACCGAGGTTGCAAAATGCAGCAATCGTGACAAAATATTCCCTGATTTGGAACAAAAGCAAACAAACTACAGGTCTGAAAACGCCCTAAGAGTCTACAGCCATTGCTCGTGAGGCTGTAGAACCTGAAAAAGTACTGCATAAAATGACATCACACTGTTTTGCTGCAATTACACGTTCCTAGGAGACATTTTTTCTCTCCTCCCTCCTGACTTCTCTATCCTTTTCTCCTCCAGTTCCCACTTACATCTCCACGCTCCATCCGTCCTTTCATGTTGATTTTCTCACCTCTCTCCCTCCAACGTTCTGTGTCTCTTGTCAAATCCCCCCCTCCCTCCTCCTCCTCCTCCTCCTCTCTGTTTTTTGTCACTTTGAGCAAAAGAGTGGCACATGGGGTTTGTTAACACTAAACGTGTTGGAGTGCACGACAGCTGAATCTGATTCTGCCAGGGTTGGGCGATGATGTACATCCTGCGACACAATTAGCATTTAAAGTTCCAAAAAACTTTTTTTTAGAGAGAGAAAAATTCATTTTTCTGCTTCTCTCCCAGTTTCCTCCCTTATTTATTTCCACTCCCAGTCCCAGAGGAGAGACGCGGAGCCACAAGCGGCCAAAAAAGTATTGATGTGTTGTTCCCGGGCCCTGAGTGTGAAACGCTCCGACTTCCTGTCACGATCTCAGATACACAGATACTGGAGCCATGGAGTCGCGAAAGGGAAACACACATCGGTGTTTGAGTCCATTCTCATGTACACGGAGACGACAAAAAACACACATTGCCATCTGCGCACACTTGAACAGAACACTCTCTCTCGATTCACACACACACACATGCGGAGACGCTCCAACAAACTTTTTCTCTGGACACACACACACACGCATGAGTCCATAATCTGGGAATGAAAGTAGGCTAAAGGGAGTGTGGGACTGGGAAAGAACAGATCCTGACCTCTATTCCCCCTTGTGTCTACTATCACAGGATCAACAGTTTCGTTTTCTAACTTGTAGTCTTTCAGCCGCGACAGACGCTGACTCAAGTGACATCACTTGAGGCAGTTCATCAGATTTCACATATGCAGTAGTACTCCCTGAAAACAGACTGCTTGTGCTGTTTCAGGCCTGAAGAAGTATGTGCAGCCACACAAACTGATTGCTATCACTGCTTTGGTAATTTCCTCTCAATGAGGTGGAAACATAAGGCAAACAAAATGCCCGTAAGCCGTTTGCACGCGACTAAAAGCAAATACATTTTGGATGTTTTGATCTATTTCCTCATGTTTTTTTTTTGCTACTTAAAGGGGACCTATCATGTTTATTTTCATATATGTCATATTCCCTCTTTTGATCAAATCTGGCGCTCACCTCCTCTCCGTCTTTGTCCTGCCGGTCGTGGGCGTGGTCAGTCACGGTGGACAGAAACTCCAGGAGGCGGTGGAAAGTATCACTGTTGCATGCTGGGAGCAGGTAGACCAGTAGCTGAGTGACATTCTGCTGCTCATCCGAATCCAACACTGCGACACAGATTAGGATCAGTTAAAAGCGGAGAAACAGAAGGAGGTCAGGCAGAGAGGGGGGAAAAGAGGGAAGCTTACATGTGGTGTTGATGAAGGCCGTGTAGAGCTCCTTGGTTAGAAGAGGGTCGGGCATGTCCCTGAGGAACTCCTTGAGCAGAGCGGCGACGTCGTGGACGCTGTGCTCCTCGTCCAGCTGGACGTCGATGCCGCGGTCAAACTCCTCGCGTAGCTGACGTCGGAACAAAAGAGAAAAGAGAGAGCAGAGGAGAAAGAGAGGAAGAGGAGGGATTCAGAAACATCCTCCACACATAACAATGGACATTATATTCTACCCACACACACTCACTTCCTGTTGGTCCTCCGAGTGACCTGGTAGACACAAACTAGTTGTACCAGTACGCGTCTTAATCTCCACCATCTGGCTTTTGCACGACTTCCAGATAATCTCGTCTATTGTCGGCCACAATGATGGATGCATAGGGGTCATCTGCTCAGCATATATATCCGTTTTCACACAACTAAACTAATACATTTGTATTTAACGATGGTGACAAATGCATGAATGTTGACGTTAGATTGTATCAACACCGACCGGATATTTACACTTAACGTACAGATGTGTGAATACAAACCATTTAATTTAGTGAGTTTATAATAAAGGATGAGGTTTTATAAACATACGCAGGTGTAGAGTGGTCCATCTAAACATCATTAACATGTTGCTATTATTATATTTATTGGAGCCGATTCCGACTGTGTTCATTTTTATTTTTTAATTTAAAAAAAATATTAAATTTTTAATAAGTAGTTTAGTCTTTTTTTAATTTTTTTTTAATTTGATGACTCAATTAAATTAAATATTTATTGTATATGATTTTCTATATTTTTTTTTGTTTTTTTTATATTGTATTTATTGACTCAATTATAGTCATACACCATACATGTTTCCCAAAACACAAAATCATTGCATCATACAATATCAATGAATAAGACAAAGAACATGCCGTAAAATAATCATCAAATGTAAATCCAAAAGCAACATTTTTATGTGAAGAGAAAAAATAAATAAAAAAAGGAAAAAAGAAAAGAGAGGAAAAAATTAATCAGTGAATAATATATAAATAAATAACTAAATGAAAAATAAAAAAAAAAAGATAAATAAGATAAAAATAAAATAATAAAAAATAAAAGGAAGGATAAACAGACAAAAAATATACATACTATTAACATTTTTAATATTATTATTATTATTAATAATAATAATAATAATTATTATAATAATAATAATAATAATAAATAAATAAATATGCCAGAAAGTCATTAAAATATTAAAGTCATGATCATAAAGAAGATTCTCTTCTATTTACATCCTCTTTGAAATGTTGCTCCATAACTTTGCACATGACAGTGATTCAATAAAAAGGAAATGATTACGCAATGAAACCACTAGATATTGAATACGCTGCATGATATAGCACTTCTGCTCTTTTATACCTGAAGGTCAGCCTCATATTTCATTCATAATTCAAGGGAGAGACATCTACCTGAATGTCAAGGACGTGCGCTTGTGCCTTTTAGTGAATGAATAACCTCCCCTCCCTCAATAAACAATACGTTTCTCTAGTTCCCAGTAACAAGTGGAGAACGGCGTTATAAAACACGCAACAGAAAAAGATTATGTAAAAGTGAGTATTTTCTTTTGCTGCATATTCACTAGAGTCAAGGGTGATAGATGATGAGAGGTGTAGGAGTATAACTTATTGCAATATGGTGTATATTAGACTGGTAAGAATATATTTATTTGATATATTTTGTTGGGAATATTCAAGAAGTATGTCTTTGTCACTTTAGACATCACCAAAACACCAAATAACCTCACCTGTCGGACTCTCTTCTTGGAGCTTCCCACTCTAAAGATCCCCACAGTCTGCAAACCTGAGAGGAGAAAGGAAAGAACTCAGTGCCTATAGAGCTGTCTCTGCCACCTGTCGTAGCGGTAACAGGAGATGAATGAACGCATGTCGGCCGCAGTGGCTGCTCACCGTATTTCTCGATGTGCTGACAGCAGCTGTCGACCACCCGGGGCACCTGACGGTAGATGGGGTTGAGGCTCAGCCTCTTGTCCCGGTGCTTCTCCTTCTTGCTCGGCGTCTCGGCCGGCAGGGAGAGCTGCAGGGCCTCCAGCAGTCGCGACTGGTTGTCGTCCAGGTCCGTGATGGAGTCCACCGACATGCCTCCCTGCGAGGTGGACCGTGCATTTTAATTCAGACGGCTGGATAAAAACACAAACACCTGAGCCCAGGTCTGTAGGTCAGACTGGGATTGATTGTTTTAGTGTGTCTCACCCTCCTGCGTGCTCGCGGTGCAGCCTCGGGCGTGTTGGGCGACGTTGACTCGTTGGCTGTCTCCGACGTGGAGCTCAAAGAGGAGTTACTGCTGGATAGCTCCTTATTGGACGGCCGCTTGGTGGCAAACTGAAAGACAGATGATCCATGAGTTACATTTGTCTTATTCTATGTAGTTCAAGATGATATTAGTCCTTAAATGAAATGAATTATTATCTCAAGAGAGGCGGATAAAGTGCTAGACCTGTAAAATAGACGAGACGAGGTCGGAGGAGTCCTTGTGCTCCTCGCGCTGCGGGGGGTCCTGGCGATAGCCGTCCTGACGCTGCCTGTGTGTTCTGTCATTAGCGATGACCTGGGAGAGCACTATACTGAAGGCCTGGGGGATGCATTCTGGGAAATAAAAGAGGAGGAGGAGGAGGATAGAAAGATGGAAGAGGAAGAGGAAAGAGAGTGGGAAGCGGAAGAGGAGGAATAGGAAAGAAAGAAGGAAAAGTAGGAAGAAAGAGAGGAGGAGGAGGCGGAAAGCAAAATGTAAGAGGAAGAGGATAGAGAGAAAGAAGAGGAGGAGGAGAAAAGAAAGAAGGAAAAGGAGGAGGAAAGAAAGATGGAGGAGGATAGAGAAAGAAGAGGAGGAAGAGGGGGGAAAGAGGAAGAGTAGGAGGAGGGGAGGAGGAAGAGGATGAAAGAAGGAAAAGGAGGAGGAAAGAGAGGAGGAGGAGGAGGATAGAAAGATGGAAGATGAAGAGGAAAGAGAGAGGGAAGAGGAAGATGAGGAGTAGGAAAGAAAGAAGGAAAAGGAGGAGGAGGAGGAGGAGGCAGAAAGCAAAACGGAAGAGGAAGAGGATAGAGAGAAAGAAGAGGAGGAGGAGGAGGAGAAAAGAAAGAAGGAAAGGGAGGAGGAAAGACAAGAGGAGGAGGAGGAGGATAGAGAAATAAGAGGAGGAGGAGGGGAGAAGGAAGAGGAGGAAAGAGAAGAGGAGGTAAGGGGAAAAGAAAGACGGAAAAGGAGGAGGAAAGAAAGATGGAAGAGGAAGAGGATAGAGAGAAGGACGAGGAGGAGGAAAGAAAGAATGAAGAGGATGAGGGGGAGGAGGAGGAGCAAAGAAAGGAGGAAGATGAAGAGGAGAAGAGAGAACGAAGAGGAGGAGGAAACAAAAAAGGAAGCAGAAGAAAATAAAAGCAGGAGAGAAAGGGGGATCAGGGCAAAAAAGACGAAAAAAATGTAATATCATTTTATTAATAAGCTACAATATGAAGAAAAAAGAAAACTAAATCTCTATTAGTCCAGAAATAGCTCTTAGACTCTGTGAACTCGCACCAGAAACATCAAACACATCCAATTAAAGCTTTTCCTTCTGTCGGCACTCGCCTCTCACATGCGATAAAAACGCCTCACAACGCGTTTACTACAGTCAGTTAAACTCTACTACACTACATCTGTTTTCCAAAATAAGACATCACAGGAAAGAAAAGTTGGCACAAACTCTGACTATGACAGACCACTAATTCTACCGCCTCTGACCAAAATAACACC
Organism: Sebastiscus tertius; assembly: GCA_916701665.1. Taxonomy (NCBI): domain Eukaryota; kingdom Metazoa; phylum Chordata; class Actinopteri; order Perciformes; family Sebastidae; genus Sebastiscus; species Sebastiscus tertius. Next base: position 38,595 of record CAKAOH010022246.1, read on the forward strand.
GCTTTGATTACTCGCACCCGCGAGCGACGCCACGTCCCCTCCGACGCGGGGCCATTTTTAGAAGCCGCTCGGCTGTGACACATCTGTACGTACTGCTTTGTTCTATTTTCACTCATTTTGTATGACGAATGATGGTTTGTTTTGGCGAGAAGTTAGGTTTTAAATTGAGTTTATACAAAAATCTGGTGAAGCAAATAGCAATTAACTTGTGCAAATGCGTGAGGGATGCAAGTGCTTTGGAGATGTGATGTCATACTGGGCCATCGCAGGCTATATATTCCATTATACAGAAACCCAAAACCTGAGCCAACAGCTGAGGAAAAGCAGTCCAGCTGTTCAGTGTGTGTGTGGAAACGAGGCAAAGGAAAACAGACGAAGCGAAAATACGTTCCACAACCACAAGCGGAGGGGTTTGTGTTCATCGCAAACAACATGACCGCTAACGCTGTGACACAACCAATTTGCTCCACAGCCCCTCAGAGGGCTTATGTAACCTCAAGCAGGCAAGACGTGCACATGTGCGCTTTTCCAACGCAACGCGGACGTCTTCACGGTGCATCCGCAGCCAGACCACATGACAGATTTTCATAAATCTACATTTTCCAGACCTACAGTTTCAGCCTTTTTTTTCTTTTAAACTATTTCTTATGTGCAGAAAATTAAGGAAGTGATGACATCTTTTTGTTTTAGTGTGCACAAAGTGCCACATGGTGAGTTTAAGGAACAGAAAAAATGCAGTGAAAGTGCCAAAAATAACTATCTTAGAGACCAATTTGTCGTTCTTAACTTTGACTGATACAATCTGAGGTTAAAAATTCGCCAATAAAGTACTCAAAGCAGATTGTTTTGCAAATCTAGTTTGACTGGTCTCAACAGCTCAGATTACTGCCAGCATTTCTCTGTTTGTCTCTTGCAGAGAAAAGCCTGCTTCAAAGTGAAACACAGGGCTGGTATTCAGGGACCCTGGGAGAAAATTAAACTTCCATTTGGCAGGTTGGAGCGTCGGAGCCATCTGCTCTGGAGAGGTAGAGCCAGGCATGTGGTGGAGGGGGAAACCTACCTACACCGAGACTCTAAATGAAACTTAAAGGGAGATTTGTCAAGTATTTAATGCCAAAATTGAGCGTAAATTTGGAGCGTTATTTTGCGTTAACACGTTATTATTCTGCCCTGTAAAATATAGAACACAGAGTCCTAAAATGGATGTTGTTCTGGGAATAAGACTGGGTGTTCGCCTCATCATAATCACCAGCTGGAGTAATATATTCACAGTTGCTACAGCTGCCGTTGACAATATCAGGTTCTGATTGGCCAAAGCATTTTCTTGCAGACAGCACAGCTGTGACATACTGTAGCAGCCACGTCATCATTCCGATATAAAACTCAACAGCCGTTTCTAATACTTATTGGAGCAGTAAATAATGTTAACTTCAACGCTGACAAAAAGTCCAGTTTTAATAACGTATTGTTCCAAAATATGAATAAGCAATATTTTGATATCTTACTAAGTTAGTCCTTGTTTTTCGTGCATTTTCCTGCGAATGTCCAGCAACATGTGTCAATTTCCACTCATTACATGCATATAGTATTTTCAAAATAAACTTCCGTCTTCACAGGAAACAACTTGGTTAGGTTTAGGAAACAAAACTACTTAGTTAGGTTTAGGCAACAAAACTACTTAGGTTGAGGCAACAAAACTACTTAGTTAAGTTTAGGGAACAAAATGACTTAGTTAGGTTCAGGCAACACAACTTAGTTAGGTTTAGGCAACAAAACTACTTAGTTAAGTTTAGGCAACAAACTTCAGTTAAGTTTAGGTAACAAAACTACTTAGTTAAGACTAAGAAAAGGTTGTGGTTCGGGTTAAAATAACTCTGGATGTGGCTTGAGTACAGAAGTTACGTGACAACTAATTCAACGTTGACTTCTGGTTTCACACAGGATACGAATGCCGGCCTGAAGAATGCAAAATGCAAACTTTCCAGACTCAGATGAATGCACGACTGTTTTTTATACCTATGAACTGCTTATGGATACTAAGCTTAGCTTAATTGCTTAAGTGATTGCATGTAACTTACCTAAAGCTACTGCACGTAATTATCATGATTTACTCAGTTGTACCACATTAGTCAGTTATGTGAGAACACTGCAGGCTAAGCAAAAATCGTCTCTGAATTTTTGACATTTCCATGTGAGTTTATTGTAAATGAATCCCGGGGATCAGCACAAATTCATCTTGCCTCCCGCTCCTCTCTGCAGCTGGGCCTCCTTTGACTCTCTTTCTGCCAAATATGCTTTGCTTAGTGCAGCAGAGTGGCTGCTTCTCAGAGCCAGTCCCCTTACAAGGAGTCCCTCCACTTAAGCTAAATATAAACTGTCAAAGCCCAGTAAACAGAAACTGTGTTTTCATAACCCCGCCGTTCACCTGGCCGAGAGGCGGAGACACACGGCTTGTCTCAGTGACAGGAGAGCGAGATGTGACAAAGACGGACTGAAAGAAGAGACGTTAAAAGAACTCGGCGTACCTTTGTCTTTACTCTTCTCTTTCGCTAGCGAGTCCAACTTTCTCCTCAACGACTTTTTCCTCTTCTGTCCATCTGCGCCGGGGAAAAGAAAAAACAAGAAAATAAATCATCTGAAACAAATGGTTTCCATATCTTATCTTGCTTATTATATCTAATAAGCTTATGACAGGAATGCAGACATAAATTAGCCACGGGGGGAAAGCTGTCTATGAATTCAAATCCATTTAACTGAAATGTCAGACAGGTTCAGCTAAGGTATTAGCCAGCAGAAAAACATATTAAAGAGGACCAATTAGGCTTTCATGCTTTTACATTTCCTTTAGTGAATAATGTTGTTTTTTTTGTGTCTGTCAAAAGTCTGCAAAGTTACAAAATCCACGCCAAAGGGAGTTACTCTCCCCCACAGAAATACTGCTCCTGAACTGCCTAAAAAGCCTTGCTCGAAGTCCCGCCTTTTCTTCCGTAACGTTAGTAACATATTTGTATGATACCTGCCGAGCGGGTAGTTTGGCACGCCCTCGAACAAAGCTAGTTAGAGCGGAGCTGGAGCAGATTCCGAAGAGTTTAGTTTGGTTGACTAATCACAACAGAGTGGGCTTTTCGAGGGAGGTCTCTTAAAGAGACAGGCGCTAAAACGGAGCTTTTCAGACAGAGGGTCAAAAGAGGTGCTGCAACACAGCCGGTATGAGAAAAAATAAAGTGTTTTTTGAACTTTAAAGCATGTAAACATGTTATTGTAGAAACCCAAAATACAAGTATGCACCTGAAAATTAGCATAATAGGTCCTCTTTAAAGTACTTATATTGTTTATCTACTCTGGCTAATATGCGTTAAGGATTTTGACGTTTATGTGACCGCTTTACATCCAGGTTTTGGACTGGGGGTGCTCTAAAAGGAGGAAAGCCACGTTTCTCGGCTGTCAACATGATGAACGACTTCTAAACTTGCTGATTAATGATCAGGGAAATCTGGAAACCGTGGCGACTTTCAAGTCTGAGTCCTCGTCTCAGGGCCAGGACGTCAGCTTGCGAAAACCTCAGCAGCTTTTATTGCCATCATTCGGTCACTCCAAAAACCAACTCTTTTACACATCGGATCACTGTGAACTCGTTCAGAGAGTCCTCGCTTTGATCCGCTGGTTAGGCAACCTCAGTTTGAACCCCCAGATGTTCTCCTCAGCTGTATCGAATGAGTCACTCGCGGGGTTCGGGGGGGAAATTTTATCCAGGCCCCAAACAACACGCTCGATGGTAGCCTGTTACGTCAGGGAGCGGGTTCGGTTTCGCCATGTGTCCGACCATCTCCGACAAATCTGAACAAGTTCAACATTGCCCGCTAAAGTGATATATGATCAACCCTGCGTGTCCTTTTCAGACTCCAAGCTGTGAAGGACAAGAGGAGAAAATTTGAGAGAAAAATAGGTGGGAAACAGCAAGGAGGGGGTGTGAGATTTGAGAAAGAAAGCAGATGTTGTGATGGAGAGCGAGGGCAGCGAGAGAGAGAGCGAGAAGCTGAGATAGGAAATGGTTTGGATTTTTGACAGATGGCTCCCAAAGCCGTACGGAAATCCCCCGAACCTCCAAACCTTCCCAGTCTAACTCCCAACCAGTTGTCTGATGAACCTTTGTGCCTCTTTTCCGTCTCACCACATCATCATTTCTATCTTTCTTTAATCTGTTTTTGAAGAAACACTCGAACCCCCCCTGATAAATACGAGCAAAAACTGAAATGCTGAAAAGTTAGCGCAGCTGAAATAGCACTCACACACAGAAAACTCTTACACACGGGTTGAAATATTTCCCCAGCTAGCACATGGCGGCTGTTAGGGGCTCTGGAATTCATAAGCAACACAGACAAGTACGTATTAAATCATGGTGGGGAGAGGTTTAACCTTCAGCTGGAATGCAAGGCCCGGGATAATCCACTGGCTGCACTATACTGCTGCTATGGCGGCTGCTGTAGTACAGTCAGTGCAGGGAAACATGCTGCACACTCACAACTGTAATTGCTGAGGTCTGGAAACACAGCAGAAGGACTATAAGGAAGTCTGGTGGGGCAAGAAACAAGTGATCAGACCAACACTGGTTGTAAACAAGCCAACTGTAAACCAGTGGATCCTATAACCTGGAGGTCAGGACCCCTAAAGGGGTCGAAGAGAGATCTGGGGGTCATGAGATGATTTACAGGGCAGGAAAACAGAAGAACAGCATGTTTTTCTGTTTTTTTTTCTTGATTTTTTTCTAATTTATTACCGATTTATTGAATAATTTTACCTTCTCAGGCCTCTAAAAAAAATTAAATAAATGAAAGGGATAGTTTGGGTGTTTTTAAGTGGGGTTGTATGAGGTACTTATCTACAGTAGATGACAGTCAGCACGCTCCCAGAGTTTGGAGAAGCAGACAGGAGTTGCCGCACGGAGGCAAAGCTGTCTATACAGTCTATGTTTCAGACGGGGAATTGAAGCCGTTATCTATGCTCCCAGAAACCAGACTCCATTGAAAAAAACAGTCATTTTTACCTCTCAGAACATGGGAGTTGCTGATCTACCACTGCCTTGATTGGTTAGTTTCTTTGTGTTATTGTGTGACTTTGGTTAGTCCGGATCCACCGAAGTCACACAATAGCATTACCAAACAAACCGATCGAGGATGCAGTGGATCAGCAACCCCCGTATTTCTGCAAGGTAAAATTACATTTTTTTTCAATGGAGTCTGGTGGCTTTGGCGAGAGCACAGATGGATACAACGGCTTCAGTTCCCCGTCGGAAAGGGCTGTCTCACGGCAACGTAAAGCGGTGAAAATATTCTAAATATAGCATACACTTAAACTGATATTGATTCTTTTAGATGGCTAAAATCCATTTTGCTGTCAGCCCCGTCCACAGCAGTACATTGCTTTGCCCCCATGCGGTAACTACTGTCTGCTTCACCAAACTGGGCACATACCGACCGTCATCTACATCTACTGTCTGTGACCTGAGGCCATAAACAGACATTTTGTGGGCTCAAAAGCCAAAAAAAGGTTGGAAGCCACTAATACAAACACTAAAATTGGAGCTAAAACCGAAAGTGAGCACACCCAAAAATGTTTGTAGAAGAAAACTGCGGGTACGAAAACCTACAATACCACCAAGTACAGCAGGTTTTCTCTTCCAAAGAAGTCTGGCTATCCTGGGGTTAGTTTTTATAATTGTACATGCAGTTCAGTTTACTTATGATGGGGAGTACCGCTCACCCTGTGAAAACAGTTGTATAATGTCTTCTGAGGCTCTGGAGGGAGCTGAGAAAATAACCCTGATGATGTCATCTCAGTTTTGGCTTGAGACTGCGTTACAAACTGGAAACATGGAGGAAAAAAGGCATGGGCATTTACAAGGAAAGGGAAACCTAACGAAAAATGCTATTGAGTTGCATTATGGGAACTGTAGGATCCAGCGTTTTTGGAGCTTAATGGGGAGTAAAAGTGGGGATAATTCATCTTCTGATGCTCCCAATACAACTAGTCCATTACTAAGTCACTGGATCTTTCATCTGAGTCTAATTGAAGAAATATGAAGGTCATTAACTTGTTATATTTCGCCCATGTGTTTCCTTTCAATTGAGTGGGATTATGTATATTTTTCTTTTCTATCTATAAACTGTGCATGTAGACATTTTTAGCATGGGCGGGCCCAGTTGGAAAAAACACTGACTCAGTGCAGTGCTCATTTCTGCTATATCTGGATTGAATTGTCTAATTTTCCAACCTCTTATTCACTTCATGGTTGGGCTAACAAGACCAAAATACAGTTGTTTAGCTTTAAAATAGGGACAAATACAGCCTGCTTTTGCAACATTTGAATAGAGTACATGATGACTAGTGGGGTGAATGCAGCGGAAAGGGAGTCGCGTGTCATTATGAGATTATGAGGAGGGGGAGTTGAACAGGAAGCGCCCGATCTCGATGTGAAGTACGGTTTACATCTCAAATGTATGTGTTGCAACGACTTCCCCAAACATAGACCATATACATGACTTCCCTTAAATACACTTGAGGGGTGATGAGGGGATGTGGTCGGGGGCTCGATCTTTGGCTTTACTTTATGGGACACTTAAAAGTGGTTGCGCAAGCTTGAACAGTAAACTAGGGTTAAAGATATCAAATGAGTAGCGTTTGGCAGTTCTGGCGTCAGGGGCTTAAAAAGCTGATGCTATCTGCTGAGGCAGTAAATCCCATCCATCCAGAACTAACAAACCTAAAGATTATGTAACCGTTTAACTCCCACCTTTTGGCATGGTTATCTGACATCCCAGATCATAGTCCTGGTGTAAACGGTTGTAGGCTACTTCCTGCAGCCTGGCCCTCTCCAGCTCCGACAGGCTCTGGATGGCAACCGGCGCCAGACGCACGCTCCGCCCCGACAGGCTGCTCCAGGTGAAGTCACCCTTGGGGAGACAAAAATGAACACAAGGTTAGGATAAGACAGAACGTATAACAGCATAGTATCGCAATATTTTGTGTGGCAATTTTCGATACGCAGATGTCAAATATTGATCTTTTATTAGATAAACTATTAACCTATTCTGTCTTTCGGAGGTTGTAGCAGATTTGCTTTTGAAGCTAGAATAAAGATACTGGTATCATATATAACTAGAAAACCTAAGGAATCCATTGGTACCAACCATGTCATGTTAGCTTGTTGGGAAGAATGCTAAATAACGCTAAATTTTGGTGAGGAAAAACTGGCATGGCCGTTTTCAAAGGGGTCCCTTGACCTATAACGTATATTGCCAAGAAGTGAAAGTCAATTGTTTGTTCCATTGCAACATCAGCGCCCAGCAACAAAGCTATGCTTCCGCAATTTTGGACTGAAAGGGACTACCGGACGCCTAAAAAGTGCCATAAAAATCTTTTCTATTGTCATATTCTACCAAAACGGCCTGTGTTGAATAATAAAATATTATTAATATAATAAGCATTTTCAGTCCAAAATCGTGACAGAGTCTTCTTTTGGCTTCCATACTCTTTGTCTGACCTCAAGATGTGTGAATGAAATCTCTGAGATGAACAGAGTGAAAACTGGATCTTATTAGATAAAACAGGTGTTGACAAACTGTATGATTTGCAGTTGAAAAAAGGTAACAAATCCCAATATATCTTATAGCAATATCGCAAAATGTTTAAAATCACAATTTAAAAACATTGGATAGTGACTTAAGTATCGTGATCGTATCGTATCGTATCGTATCGTATCGTATCGTATCGTATCGTATCCTATTGTATCGTATCGTAACGTATCGTATCGTATCCTATTGTATTGTATCGTATCGTATCGTATCGTATCCTATTGTATCGTATCGTATCGTATCGTATCGTATCCTATCCTATCCTATTGTATTGTATCGTATTGTATCGCATCGTATCCTATCGTATCGTATCGTATCGTATCGTATCGTATCGTAACGTATCGTATCGTATCGTATCGTATCGTATCATATCGTATTGTGGGGCCTCTGGCGATTCCCACCCACTCGCTACTGGTTTTCATCATGAAAAATGATAAACAGACAAACCAATATATACCAAATCAAGGATCCCTGGACTTGATGCATGTGAAACTGAGTAAACCCTTGGCCTCTGCATTCTTTGAGTAATAAAAAAGTATTGGGGAAAAAAAAGAAACTTTGATTCTCAGAGATGATGAGCTTGGGAGTGGATTACGTTAGATAACATGTATTACCAACCAGCTATTACTGTCAGAAAAAATACAGAACGAATGTGAAACGTCTTAGAAATCCAACGTGTACAGGATGTTCTTTTACAACAGTAGAAACCTGAGCCAAACTAAATGTATAAAATTGAGGTACACAGACAGATAGGCCGAGACAGCATGTGCTTAGGGGGAAAAAAGGAGCAAGTGAGGACATGAAGTGGCCTTGCGCTGATGGATTCGCAATATGCTTTCCACACACGTAAACCAGCATTGAGAACGCACAGCACATGTGGAGGAGGAGATGAGGTTACTATAGAAAGCAGTCTGAGTCATTTTTCAGACGCAGACAGGTTTACGTTGCAGCTTTGGCTTTAATCTGTGATCAAGGTGGAATTGAATTGTAATGAATTGGAAAGCGAGAGAGAGAGAGCGCTTTGGCTTTGATGAACATTTGAGTCATCTGAATCTCTGGTCATGCATTCCTCCGTGTCTGCCGAGAGGAGAGGTCAGGAAGAGGGAGAGGTTAAGAAGGAGGGGTGGGGGGGAGAAAGAGAGGACACGCTGCTGCAATTTATCTAATGCCTTATCCAGACAGAGGGCTTACAAATGTACTCTAATGTGTCTGTGTTTATCTTTATTTTGTGCAGCCGCAGTTTATATCTCGAAAAAAATTTAATTTCATCATGTTGCCCTCTTGACTGATGTTTATTCTTCACATCTTCTAGAAGAAATGTGTTTCTTTGATCAGCGTATCCTCATACAACAGTTCGTATGATATCTTACAAAAAGTTATTCCTCAAAAAAACTACTTAGTTAGGTTTAGTCAACAAAATTACTTAGTTAGGTTTAGGAAAAAATCAACTTGGTTAAGTTTAGGCAACAAAACTACTTAGTTAGGTTTAGGCAACAAAATTACTTAGTTAGGTTTAGGAAAAAATCGACTTGGTTAGGTTTAGGCGACAAAACTACTTAGTTTGGTTTAGGAAAAAAAACTACTTAGTTAGGTTTAGGCGACAACATTACTTAGTTAAGTTTAGGAAAAAAAACTACTTAGTTAAGTTTAGGCAACAAAATTACTTAGTTAGGTTTAGGCAACAAAACTACTTAGATTTAGGGTAAGATCGACTTGGTTAAGTTTAGGCAACAAGAATACTTAGTTAGGTTTAGGAAAAGATCGTGGTTTGGTTTAAAATAATTCTGGAAATGGCATAACTTCAGTACGGAAGTTACGTGACAAATAAATCAATATTGACTTCTGGTTTCACACTTCGGGACACGAAGACCAGTCCATCCGGACCACTTCTTCCACAATTATGTGGATTACATATGAATTGTTTTAATGTGATCTATACAAATTACAGTGCATAACTTAAATAAGTATAGCTATGAACGGTTTATGAGAACAGCCTGCTCTGAGACACCTTATGTCACTTTCCTTCTCATGATTTGGCCTCTATCAACATTATTTTCTTGAAGTCATTCCTCCCTCTGTCAACTCTCCTGTTATATGACCTGAAACGCGGTGCAGTGAAGCAACAGAGTCATCATTCAGCCATGGGAGGAAAAACAAGATGTGCACACAAGGCAACCTGGAGAGCTACCTGAGTGTGTGTGTGTGTGTGTGCATGTGAATGATTCTGTCACGAGTCCAACAAGTTGCATGTTGCCCCCCCTTTAATAGAGCATTTCATCCAGCACAGCTGTTTGTGAGTGTATGCCATTCCTTATCGCTGGCTGAGGAAACCCTTTTCCCTGCCGCTTGACCTCACACACAGCTTGAGGGGGTGCACACACACACACACATGTACACACACGTACACACTGCAAAAGAAAAGACAAACAGTTGGAAAAGTTAAATAAGAGGGCCTCTCCTCGGTCGAGCTGGTTCTGCCCAGCAGGCTTTCTGAAGAGGATGGATGAGCTTCAGTTCTTGAGTGTCAACCCGTGGAATGCTGACAGCAGAGCGAAAAGGGGCCAGACTAAATCCTGGTATCAACGCTGGCAACAATGAGCGAAAGCCTGCGTGACCTTCGGGGACGCCCATTCAGATTTACAAACCGAGACGTTCCAAAACCAACCGGCACGGTTTAACTTTTGACAAAGTAGATCCTTGTTGAATGATGTTGTATCATTTGTCTTCATGTAGGATTCCGAGGGGTCAAAAAGACACCACATCTGCAACCACTGGGTATTTAGTTTGTCATCAGCATGGTCGAGTGCGGTTAGATGAGATCACACATTTATCGAGGTTGGATTTCTGGACTGAACACCGAGCAAAAAACTAGTTAGGTGCTGCATTTTCTAACTTTTAAACAGCTGATTGAAATTAAGCCAAATAAATAATGAAATAAAACTAAATAAACTAAATAATTTCACTTTTTTTAATTTATTTGTTTTGTTTAACTGTTCATTTATACGTTATATTATAATAAATAATAATTGCTAAAGCCCCCAAATCCCCATAAAAAATGTATTATCTACGGCCCTGAGCACAGAGAAACAAAAGAAGAAGAACTGAAAAGGATGAATATTGTCATTAGCACACCACTTAAAGGGGAACCACGCCCATTTTCAAAATTCATACATGTCATTCCTATGGTCTAAGATAGTCAATAAAATATTGGTAAACATGAACAACTCTCTCCTAAATCCAAAAACTAGAGTGTTAAAACTCAGATTTGTCATGAACCGCTCCATAGATAATGAATGGGGAAATATGTTCTCGATGACACCAGAGGAATGATCTGAGTATATGGGAACATTTTCTGTTTCACAACTGAGAACACTACAATAGAATAAAGCTTGTTTGGGTATAATAAAAAAGTAAACAAACATTTTGTGGGTCCATAAAATCAGCCTCCCATTCATTGTCTATGGAGCAGCTCCAGACTTCATACCCGATGACATCACAAGTTGTAGACTTACTTCTCTAGTTTCTGGCTTTGAGAGAGAGTAGCTCATGTTTTGGCACGCCCTCAAACAAAGCTAGTTAAAGCGGAGCAGAGTTTGAAGAGTTTAGTTCGGTTGACCAATCAGAGCAGACTGGGCTTTTCGAGAGGGGTGCCTTAAAGAGACAGGCACTAAAACGGAGCTTTTCAGACAGAGGGTGAATACAGGTATATTCAGATGGACAGTATGAGAAAAATAATGTGTTTTTTGAACATTAAAGCATGTAAACATGTTCTAGTAGTAACAAAATACAAGTATGAACCTGAAAATTAGCATAATAGGTCCTCTTTAATTTAGGTGGTGTTCCCCTTTAATGGAGGAAAAAAGTTTACCTCATCAGAAAAGTCATTCTGAGTTCATGATTCAATTTTTTTTAGAGTAAAGCTTCATGTCTTTTCTCCTCCTTCCCAGTAAGAAAACCACTCACATCCAATAACATCTAATCAAGTGCTTGTTTTCTCAGAGATCATGATAGTCAGCTACTATTCTATACCACAATAAATGCTAATTTGTTTTGACTCTATCAGAGTTAATGAGCAACAAATCATACACGGCTGACATTATCATAACCAATCTCCTAATGTCATACTCAAAGTTAATGAGATTGCATGTTACTGGACCACAAATCACAGTCGAAATGTCACGGTGCACCGTGACTCTGAATGCCTTTGGAACATATACAACCAAAGCATTCATTACCTCAGACCTCAGTATGACGTGGACGCTTAGCGAGACGTAACACTGTTTGAATAGACTCTATAGAGACAAATCTGCCATGCGGCGACTGTCACAATCCTTTAACTCCGACTGTTTGTCTCCAAAATATAGCCGGTTGCTATGCCTTTACACACCGTCTGTTTTCCTTTGTATTTATTACAACTATCGAACCCCCCACGCATGTTGTTTGCTGGAATGGCTTTAAGCAGATCTAATCACATAATCCCAACTTTAACAAATGGTGTTATCTGGCAGTTTGCTGCGCTTAATGCAATTTAGCACGAGCAGAAATAAACCACGATAAATCATGAATATGCTTTGTAGAAAAGAGGGAAAGAAACGGATCAGACACGTCGAGGTAAAAGAATGCAAAGAGTTCGTCAAAGCCAAACAACAGCTCGGTGAGAAGTGTTAGCATGTTATGTATATTAAATGTTATGTAAAGAGTGCAAAAGCTTCTATTAATCATGGGATTCAGCACTTGTTGCTGTCGCTTTTGCGCTCCAATCTGACAGATGTGACGCAGGAAAGATCAACGCTGACTGGGACTGGCAACGTGCAGTTAGATGACTAATGCCATTTGGACATACAGCGCCGCTGCAGCATGTGGTTTCTGTTCTATTTTAGACAAAAGGGGGACAATGGCGCAACGGGCAAAAGGAATATGTCAGTTTCCGTGGCAACGCATACACAGAAAAGCAAAAGGGCGAGGAAGTGAGAGAAATATTACTATGGTAACGCACCTGGAACACACACACACACACGGGCACTTGTTGCTGTGATGCAGGGCGTAAATCATTCCCATTTTAAGCTGGATCATTATGTTCGTTGATGACTTATTGACGGCACCATAGCCAATAATAAACACAGCCACCCTTTTACCGCTCAATATTCCATATACACATCACCATTGTTGGCCCGGAGCGCCGTGGCAACTCGTTGACAAAACAGTGTTATTATTGGTCGAGAGAGCAAGAGAATACAATCCCCCACTCCTCATCCTCAAAGTAATATATGCTGGCACACGCTGCCTTCAAGTGCCGTTGGAAATATCCTTGCGCAGCAGTAAATAGAGACAATGTAGCAAATCCTCTTTTCAAGAAAAAAAATCTGTTACAAAGCCTTTAATCCACTGGCTTGAGCAATGAACAGGGTGCAAATCCTGCTAGACTCCAATTAGTTTGGACCTTAAATAAAGCTTGTATGGCAAATGCCAAGTCTGAATTTAAGCTTTTCAGTGTTTTTCATGGTGAGCCTTGTTTTTTTATTCTGATATACTGTAAACTATTGGTGTTATACTGTAGGTCAACATTTTTACATATCCAGTGACATCTACTTGATGGATTGCCATACAATGTTGTGCAGACATTTGCGAATCCCAATGACGTTGGTGATCTTTTGACTTTTCCTCCACTGCTACCATGACGTTTGACATTTGTGGTTCTGAGTGGAATGTCTCAACAGCTATGGGATGGATTGCAGATGACAAATCTGCCAGTGGGGGAAAAACACAGGTCGTCACGTACGGCATGGACACTACAGTATCTCTGACTTCCAAATGTGTACAATATGCATGTAGACCATAGACTGTATATAAGAAGAAGACGTAGTTACTGTGACGTCAGAAATTGGTTTATGGACTGCTTTTTTGAAGCCTTGAATTCGGCATTTTGCTGGTTGCCATCTTGGTTTCTGGCCTTCGCCATTTTGGTTTCTGGTGGTCGTCATCTTGGTTTTTTGGCCATTAACATCTTGGGTTTTGGTCATTGCTATTTTGGTTGTTAACCTTCACCATCTTGGTTTTTGGCCATCACCGTCTAGGTTATTGTGCATCGCCATCTTGTTTTTTTGGAACCAGAAGTGACACGAGAGGGTGGAGCTAAGTACAACTGAACGCTGAATAAGGCATTGCCTTTGCAGTGACCTGTCAATCAAAAAGTAGCCACGCCCTAAAGCATCCCCTTCTTTATCGTCAATTTGACTCTAAATGGGACCATAATTTACTAAATGAACATCATGCTGCATTGAAGAAGACTTGAAACTAGCGATTGAGACCATAAACTCATGTTTACAATGTTTACTGAGGTAATAAATCAAGTGAGAAGTAGGCTCATTTTCTCATAGACTTCTATACAATAAGATACTTTTTGCAACCAGAGGAGTCGCCCCTTGCTGGCTATTAGAAAGAATGCAAGTTTAAGGCATGTGCAATGGCTTCACAGGTTTCCGCCTGATGCATACACACACATCTGTAATGACTAAATGGTGCTTGCTGGCTCTGTATAAACTCCAATCAAGAATGACGTATGCAGTGATATTCCAGGAAGGTACTATAGAGGCCCAGGAAGAGATCATTTACGGTGAATACAGACACTAAACGCACATTCCAAAATGCTTCACGTCGTACTTTTTGGTTTGTTTTCTCTCCTCTTTTTGCGTTGCAGCTGGCTTTAAATGACCCTTGAGTGGAGTTTATGTGCCACAACACTGATCCAGAGGAATGCACGAGTATTTTTCAACACTGTCTTTTACAGGTTCGCTTCACGCATGCATGTAATAGATTGCTTTCGCTGACCTGGAACCTCCTCGAGGTTCACATCTGCTTGTAATTAGTGACCAACCTCACTTGTCAGCCAGCGCTATTGGTGTGTGTGTGCATGTTTGTACATGTATCTACCACACAGCGACGATTAATAGGCTCCTCCACCTGTTTTTGGTTGTCCCTGACCGCTGCCTGAGGGGGGATTTAACCACTGAATTATGGATCAATGTTAGCCGCACACCAGTTGCATAACACAATGCGAAAGCGATTCAGCGGGCTTATCGTTGGTAGTAAAATGCGAGGTTATCAACCTCCAGTATGGGAGGTCATAGCAGATGGAGTATTATGTGAAGATAAGCTGTTATGGTTGTAAATGCAATTATCATACCATCCATTCCAATGCAAAGAAAAGGGCAGCTGCTGTGTCTATATGCAGCTTTAACAGAAATCATGTATGGTAACTGGTGCTGAAATAATTCATCTGTACAGTATAACAATTATTCAACCAATTTTAAAAAAAAATCAATAGTTTTGATCATATATTAACTAGATTAAGTCATTTATATAGTAAAAATGGCAAACATTTGTTGCTTCCAGCTTCTTAAATGTGAAGATTTGCTACTTTTTTTCTGTTTTATATCATTTTAATTTAAACTATTTGGGTTTTAGACATCTGAAGACTCACATTAGGCTCTGGGAAACTGATGGGTATTTAGTTTCTGACATTTTAAATCACATGAGGGTGAGTTGGGGAGACCATATAGGGATATGGATACAATAATGTCTTTAATATTTACTTTATGGTTATATAAGTTGCATTTGGTCAGGCCAAGATTGGGCGTGAGCGTTCTGTAATAAAAATACATAAAATCACTACAGAAAAAAATTGTCCTTCCCAGCATGCATCACATTCTGTCAACAGAAGTGATGTTTACTTCAGCATATTTTGGTGGCAATTCATCTTATTTTCCAAGCGCAAAACTTGGCTTTTGTGTCGACTTCCACACTCGATGATCTTGATTACACAACTTAATCCAACAATGCACAGCTTGATTCACTTAAAGTGTATAAGCCATAACACTTTATGGATATAACAAGTGTAACATTTGGAAAAAATCATACATTTTTTGACTTGGATTTGATTTGATTGAAGGATCCCCATTAGTTGGTGCCATAGCAACCAGCTAATCTTCCTGACACCACCACACATCAGTGAGGAAACACAGGATTTGAAAATTAGCACATGCACTAATATGTGGGTATCATCTTTCACTGCATATTGTTTTTCATCGGCCTTTGCATTTAATGAGGGCTTTCTGGCTCAGTGGCAATTATGAGCAACTTGGAGTGGGTACTCCAAATATCCCCCTAACCCCCCCACCCCGCCCAATCATTGGCAGCCACATCTAAAGCCACGGGCGAACTTCAAACATTTTAAAGACAGATTAATGTGAAGGGCCTGCAGCAGCAATAATGAAGTCCGACCTTGAAGACTTGGGATCTTGCATAATAGTTACATAAGCGGCAAGAGCAAAGAAAATCAGGTATTGTATCAACACCGCGGTTGATAGTAGAAGGAGAAGTTGTGTGACTATTTCTGTCCCGTAGAAGTTGTCATAACTACCCATGACATATTTGTCATGCCGTTTGGTCTTTTGTCTCCGTGTTCTTTCTAACGCCGCGATGCTACACAGTTCTTTTCTGTATACGTGTGAATTGTGGGAAGTGAAATATCACAGCTTGAGTGTGAAGATTCGCATTTCAATGTCCATAAAAATTCAGCTCCTGCTTCATACGAACTAGTGATTGCTCAGTGAAGAATGTCTGAAATGCTCTAGAGAGTTGAGTGCAGCTGTGTTTAACATGTTAGTAATTGGACCTCACCCCTGTTTTGACTTGCAAACCATTGATTTGCCTGCAAGGCATGTTGGGAAACCTTCAAATTGCTTTGGATGGTCCAGGAGCTGGACCACAAAACAATGGACAACTTCCCTGTTGTCTTTCTACATTGTGCTTTCTGCACTTTTTTCCATATCCAAGGTTGTAATTTGAGTAAGGGGGGGATTCAAAATCCATATTTCTGTCCCTCCCACTTTTACAGTTTCAGTTTGATGTACTCACTAAAATCTCAAACAAATATATTGTCCTCTTACTGACTCATATACTCACAGAATTAAGATGATACAAGCTTTTTACACACAGCCGTAGACCATAGACTAAAGACTACAGACGCAAAGAGACAGAGTATTTTCTCATTTAATTAAGAACTTTAGTGCAAAATGAACAGTTTCAAGTGAGATTATCCACAAAAGTAACTAAATATTTCCATATATCCACTGTTTGTTAATCATATTGAACTGAGTGGTAATGTTAAGTGTGATGTAAAAACAAAACCACAATCTTCAAATGATATTCCTTCAGAGAAAAAGAGAAATTTGAGTTGTGCTTGTTATTATCAATTTAGATTACATAATTGTGTATCACGATATATGATTTCATCACGATACGATTCCATTGAAAGACGATAAATTATCATATTGAATTATCGCCCAGCCCTAGTTTCTAGTAAACTAAATGTTGTTTTATATTGTTTTAGGGTTAAAATATAATTATTCTCTTAGAAAACACAAGACCTAATACAACCCATGACGTAACCCACACACCCTTCTGCATCCTTATCCATATCTATTACCCATAGTTCTTTCTCCATCTCCCCTTTTTGTTGGACACACACCCAGACGCACACAAATCAAGCCCTATTGTACACACGTCTATAAATTCTCTCTCTTACCAGACTAGCCGGCTGAGCTAATGAAGCTGGTTAATCATTACTAATCCTGTATGGAGCGTAGAGCACTCGTAGGGATTGTTGTGTGTGTGCAGATTGGAAGGTGGTGTTGGGAATCACGTCCGCTTTAGCATAAATAAGTGGAAAAACATGCATCGCCTGCTCCACTTGAAACTGATTGTGGCCCGATGGCAGCGGCGAAGAGATGGTCCGAGCAATCAGCGCTCTCAGTCCATGACCTGCATGCATGCGAGTGTTTATGGGAGTTTCCTCCAGGCCTCCATCTGTGTTATGGAGTGATATGAAACTCAAATTAAGGTCACAACTCAGCGGCAGCCGAACCACTGCCAAACGGAGCCGAGCAGATGACAAGTGCAGTCTTTCAACCCCCAGAGGTGCAGGGTTTTAGTCAACAGACGCTTATAGCTCGGGGAAATGGGAGTATTTGCAAGGAAAAAACAAGTGCCTGGGTGTTTCCATTTATAGTGATGATGGCTATAGATGTTTAATTCAGATTTTAGTTGCAGACTTGTTGTTGTATTCTGCATGTCAAGCTGCTTGAAAAATGTTTTTCCGTAATAGTTATTGGCTCCAGTCCTCAGAAACTTGTTATACATGGATGTAATGACTGTGTGTCATGCATTAATTGTTCTCTTTGTGTCCGTCACATGTAATATATCAAATTCCCAAACTCATTGTATGGAGAGATTAGCATTACCCCATACTGAAAATATGATCCCTCACTGGCTTCCCAGTTGTGTATGTGCTGTGTCTAATAACGGCTTTTAGGTGTGGCTGCTGCATACTGGATGCACACTGTAAATGTTACCAAATATGAACACAATCAAACATTTTAGTTTTAGGAATGTAACAAATGATTATTTGATTTATTTAATAAATTAATCTGCTGATTTTTTTCTTAATTAATCGATGTTTGGTCATCAAAATGTCAGAAAATAGTGAAAATCGCAAGTTTAGAGAACCCAAGTTAACATATTCAAGTTGCTTGTTTTGTCATACCAACAGTCCAAAACTTAAAATATTCAGTTAACTTGCATAGAGAGCAAAGAAACCAATCAATATTCAAATTTTAGTAGCTAGAAAAAGTGAATTTTGGGGATTTCTTTGCCTAAAACGGGCTTAAAGGTACAATTTCCAAATTGTTTCTTATTGTCTTTTACAGTTGCCCCATTTCTGCTCCATATACAGTTATGGAATAGAATTGTTGAATCCAGTGTGCCTCCATTAACACATTCAATACATAGACATTCAATACATATACAGTACGTTGTGTGTTTGTGTGTGTTCACTTTATCTGTCAATCAGTCAAAAATGCTTGTGCAAGTAGCCCCACGGGAATTACTTTCCCATCGAGCCATTCGCAGTCCGAGCGCTCTACTATGTCAGCACCGTGAGAACGGGCTCACACACAAACACACACATGAACATACACAAGCGCCGGCTTCACAGAAAGCACTTCTCCAGAGAAATAATGCGCCACTCCATCAATCCAGGAATGTTAAATAGATTCAGAGATTAGAAGCTGGCATCGGTGCCAAAAAGGCGTAACGCGTCGGGCCTCTGATGTAAAGTGGGAATGCGACGTATGCGGCAAAATGCAACATGAATGCAATTGTCGGCATGGTTCCCCAAGTGTCCCCCTCTCATATCAAACAACGCAAACCTCCTAAACACCTGCTAAGTCACCAAGAACTTTTCTGATAATCAAATGTTTCAGTAAAAAGCAAAAGTGCACACGCCCATGTACGAAGATACACATTAACAACCACATCAGACACCCAGACGACTTTGTCTCAGTACTTCCTGCCACCCAGACAGACACATGACAGTTATGAAACTGGAAAAAAAAGAGGGGAAGCCTTTCTTTTTTGTTAAAGTGTGACTTCAAAACAACAAACAACTCATGTCTCCAAAGGTCTTGAGATGTACCAAAGCAGATTACGAATTCAAGAATTTCTGGCAATTGATTTTGTAATTCAAAGCAACTAGTGTCATTAATATGTCATTTCTAAAACAGCTGCTGTCTTGTGAACATTTTTTCTCTGCTTGTCGAATTTCATGACAAAGTCTGATTTCACACAGTGTAAGCTGTAAGACAGTTAAAGGTCGGTTTTGCAACCAACGGACTCGTCTACGCCTCCTTGCTTAAGAAGGTTTCCTCACTGAAAACGTCCATGCAAATGAACATTGCATGTAGGAAGAGGTTGAGGAAGTGGGGTTACAACTGCCATTTAAGATAAGACTAGGACTGAACCATTTAAGAACTCTTGAACTGGAGTTTGCCTTTGTGGGTTTACTCCGGGTGCTCAGGTTTCCCCCATAGACCAAAAACATGCAGGTTAGACTGATAGGTGACTTTACAATAAAGGAGTTTAACTCATAGTTTCTGCATCTATGCACTATTGTAACGGATTAGAGTGCATTTACTTAACACCTCGGTCTTTTATTTTTCATGGATGTAAGCGTGCTCAAGATTATATGTTGATCCTATTAGCGAATAGTTTATTTTTCACCCCAGTGGCGAGAACCTGAGCCGACACAAGTGCACCACATTCCCTTGGTTTTCTCTCTCTGTGCTTCTTCCACCGTATCCATTTAACACAGCGGGATCAGAGCAAAGTCTCCATAAGACTCTTTATTTTCCACATGGGTGCCAGACGCCCCCCTTCTTCCTAGTTAATCCTGTGAGGTAGTTAAAGAGCGGGGATTATAACCTGCTGGCTCAGAATCCGCATGATGCTGCTGATGAGGAAGATGACAGAGCCGAGGGCAGAGCCGCGGTCACTTTACGAGAGACACATGGCAGCGTTTACGCGCAACTTGAATGCAACACGGGCGCACGAGCCGCGCATGCAGTCGCACATATGTTCAGGGAATTGTATGCTACGCTGACGACACCTTGTCTGGTCAAAGCTGACCTTCAGGAAAAAGCTGTCTCCTCGTCACACATGTGATGCATGTGATCGATGTGCGACCCAAAACAATTTGCCTCAGGGCTCTTCCTGCAGGAGGACTTTGTAGTTTCCGATTGAGATTTAGAGTCTTCCATGACTGGACTGGAATGTATGACCGGACTGAGATGTGGCAGATTTCAGCCCCTGGGTCTACTGATGGCGACAGAGCATGTTGTTCATGCTTTATACTTGTGAATGCACATCATGGGCTTGCATCTGGTCACATATCCTACATCTCTCTGTGCCTCTGTTTCATAGCTTTTTGCAATATGAAACGTTTTGGCGCACTGGGACGTGAAATCCAGGCGAAATATCAGCCTGTTTTTAAAAAGAAATTGAGGGATTTTTCTATGAAAATTGGTAAAAACTGAAAAACAGTGAGCGTTAAATATAATTTAACCAATATGACCATATCACATAGTGACGTAAATCATTTGAAAATCACGCCATATAAGAGAAAACACTTCAAAAGTAATTAAATCAGCCTTTAAAGCCATCACAGCCTCGTTTCAGTCCAGGAAGTTTTAGCCAAGTGTGACTTCCTGGAGACCCACGCCACACCCGCCACTGCCCAGCGATGCTTTGTTCTCTCTGGACAGTGGATGTGACAGTGCATGTGTGTATGTGTGCATGTGTAACACAGGTCACGGTGGGGTCAGCTGGTCTATTATTGATTTCCTGGCGGAAAGGGAATGAACGCAGCGCTCCAGTGGCTGCCCAACACAACCAACCTTCAACTGACCGAAACATGTGTGTATGAATGTGTGCCAGTAAAGAAAGTGTTAACAGTAATGACTAGAACACTTTAACCAGAGGCTGATAATGGGGTGTTTAATTAACGTGGTAAACTACTGTACTTATCACCTTCCCACTGGCACCGCTCCATGAGAGCAATCAAAACTCAAACAAAGTCTGTTTCTCACTGGGACTGTTAAGTGTAGGTATGATTACTGGTGAGTGTTGGGAAACTAAATCCAGAAAAACATGCACCGCAAGGTCCAAATAAGTCCAGCACTGGAACATGATGGCCAGAAATAATCCAACATTTGATCAACAGTTCTTTGGTTTGACAAACAGTGAGTGAAAGTGAATGCCTGGAATTATACCTTCAACATTTGTAACAGTTAAGGGACTGTACAAAAATGATTTGGGTGTAAAGGGGGCCTGAATCTTATAATAAAAAAATCTTATATAAAATAACAACCCTGTCTCCTAAAAAATTATGTTCCCATACAACTAAACTGACTTTTCAATTACGTTCCGAGGGAAACGTATTTTCTATCGGATAACGGACGCAGTTTTAAACGGTTTTAAACACGTGGTTAACGTTGTGAATTCGAACAAAAGACGCAATAAATCTACCTTGTTACATTTAAGCAACAAAGGTTAGGTTAAATAAAAAAAAAAAAACATAATGGTTTGACTTAAAATGACTGTTTGTTACGTTATTTAAGCTACAGACGTAAATGAAAAAAGGTGAACGTTAATTTTTAGTTTTACACATGACACAAACAGCGGTCTGCTGGGGGAAAGCCCTGTGTTTGTTTGACCCATCCACCACGCCGGTCATTATGAATGTATTTGTGATAACAAACAAAGTTTCAAACAACAGTTTCCCTCAAATTCACAATGCAGTTTTGTTGTATGTGAACATTATTTTTAGGAGCTGAAAATAAAGCCTGATCAAAAAACTATTCACTATTAAGTTTTTTTTTTTTTTTTTGCAATAAATAAAATAAACAAAAAATATGAAAATTAAATATAAATCTGACCCTATCTAAAGACCCTCTCCTGCTCTCCCAAAACAGACTAACCATTTTTTGACCCTACCTCCCCCTCTAATAATTTCCATACACTCCCTAACTTTAAGAATCTCCATTTCAAAACCATGCTGAACAATTTCAATGACACATGGTGAAATGTTAAACCTCAGGCTGAGGAACAAGTCGTTGAATGACTGTGAAACTGATTTTTGATAATTCTTGCTGCTTCCGTTGAGCTACTGCAATAATAACTAAAGAACTCTGGCACAGAGGAGAGTCAAATTGACACAAAACATCTCAGTATTTTCCAGGAAACTGCTTTCCACTGTTTTCATAATAGCAACAGAGTGGATTAGTTTGAAAGAGAAACACTAACCCATCAGATATACCGGGCTTAGGGCAATATTTTCAAAATAATGTGAATTGGACAATGCTACTACCGATCAACACAGTAAACTCAGATGATTTTGTTGAAACATTCCCGCTCTTTTCCATCTGATTTAAGGAATAAACAAATACACCTCATATGAACACTGCAGCCACTTAGAGAAAACTAAAGATTTTTCAAAATAAAACAAACTTTTCTGCTGCTGGCTTCACTCATCCAGGAAAACATTGACCTTCAAGCTAAATCCATCTGAGTACCACCTTACCGCTTTCAGGGAGAGACAGCTTTCATAATTTACAGTTCACTTTAGCATTCAAGGAAGAATTCAAAACCTGTCTGCAAGTATCGCTATTATTTTGAAATTCTAGGCTGTATAAACAAGTGAAGCTGCAGCCTCGCAGAAGTGAAATGCCGCTTGATGCATGTAGTTATTCACCCACTCATGCGTCAATCAGCGCGTGCGGCTCCTCGTTTCCTGTTTACATACGCTCATCATATAGCCACCATATGCTGGTTGCAGTGAGAAAACAGACAGAACGGAGAGGGAGTGAAGGAATGAAGAAATATGAATAGACTTGAAGGTAAATACTGAGCGTGCCATGATAAAAATGGGCGTGTGTGTTTGCGCGTGCACCGCCACGACACACTTGTTGATCCTCGCATTCCAGTGGCAGCCTTGAGAGCAGCTAATCCAGTTTTACTCAAAGGCCCCTTGAACCTGGGTCACACTTCCTTCTACACACATGCTCACAAGTTAAATGCACACACATTAAAATGGGTTTGTCCTCCTGTGTGCAAATATGTGCATAGCAGGAACATGAATGCACACACCCGCAGAGAGTATAAACAGTGCATGGTGTCGCCAACGGGCCAACTGTATGTGTGTCACCACAAAAAGCTACGTTATTCCTGGCATCATCGGAGTTATTCCTTGAGTATTTCCTTCATCTGGACTCTCTGAGATGTCACCAGACTGGAAATATGACTTTCACCTTCCTGTCCGTCTGCTAATCTGTGTCTATCTCTCTGGGCTTGATTCTATCAGTCAATCTGATACCGACTCAGAATGACGTCGTTTCTTTATCGCTACATATGCAAAGTATTTGCAACTTATGAATCATACGGATGCTTGACATTCTTCATTGCTGGACCATTTTGCTATTTATAGGAACTAAGCTACGCAATTTAAGCATCACATTTTGGCTACGACAACTGTTCTCGGCTTTCTTCCACGTTGTTGGTGGTTCAATGCCGTCAAGCAAAGCAACATATCCCCATACAACGGTTCGTATGGTATCTTACAGAAAGTTATACCTCATTTTCCGTGTGAATGTCCAGCAACACGTGACGCACTCCAGTCTTTCAAAATAAACTTCCGTCTTCAGGAACATAACTACTTTGTTAGGTTTAAGAAAATATCAACTTTGTTAGGTTTAGGCAACAAAAAAAAAAAAAAAAACTTAATTAGGTTTAGGAAAAGATGGTTTGGCTTAAAATAACTCCGGAAGTGCCGCAACTTAAGTATGGAAATTACGTGACAAAAACTAGTGACAAATAAATCAACGTTGACTCCTGGTTTCACAGAAGAATGGTGTTTAATGACCCCACCCATCCAGCCCAACATCTTCCCTATGTGGCGTTTGTCGCTCTTTATATTTCCTGGTTCACGATTACGTAGATTACATACACATTTTGTGGGATATATATGAATTACAGTGCATTACTTTTCATAGGTATAGCTACGAACGGTGTCTGAGAACAGCCTGAGCAATGTGCTCTGCTGTGCTGTTGCATTGGCGGCGGAGATCACATCAACAAATACCGTCCACCAAGATAGCAGACTTAGTGTCATACAGTGTCATCAAGAAGTGCGTGCATGCTTCTGATCAAAGGATTAGCATGTTTTCTTTCTGGAGTCTAAACCGTTACGAGATAATCGTTAAGCATCGGGGAGTAAAAAAAAGTAAAACTTCCAGTTTCTGTCCAAAAGTAGGAAAAACCTCAATCTACATTTGTAATAATCCATCCATGGAGCCTTAGCGTGTTCTACAGTTCAGTTTCACCCCATTCATCATTCGACAAATACCCTCCTGAACCGGATCTCTATCATGCGAATGATAACTAGATCATCTTCCAGCGATCTCCTGTACATCTGTCTCACGGATCCTCCATCATTTGATACGAATCCGCTGTGATTGAGGACGACACGAGCATTCTCTTACACACCTTGTTAGAGAAAATCACTCGCAGACACACTTCTCCCCCGCGCCCTTTGACCTTCAGAGACGCACCGAAGCAGTGAAACAGATGACATGATGCGCATTTTCACTCACTGACCCTTTCGTGAAACTCTCCTGGAAATTCCTAACCCCTCGAAACCGGGGATGGATCATTTCTTTCCACTGCAGCCTCAAGTCTGCAAAGCACCACTAGCCCTCCTAAGCCTGAGATGCAGATACACTGTTGATTAATACAAAGAAAAAGTGCAGGGCCGTGAGATGCATCCTGCTGAGGTTTAACAGCTTTGGCTAGTCTTGGCGTATCGCTGTGTTAACTAAGGTCAAACCGCAGAGCAACAGCTGTCCGAGGTGTTGAAAATGAAGAGCAGGGATTTCTCCAGCGGACAGCACAATCTGTTCTTCCTATTTAGCATCTACTTCTGCTTTGTGTGCATGACTCATCCATGTGTGGCTTGAGTGCAAACATGAGTGCGTGTGTGATTACAAAAGTCTTAATACCCATGATGGTAGGCTTGATTAGCTCCGTCTTGATTCCGGTTCATTGCACCGCTTTGCTGCGAATCAGGGAGCTCTTAAAAATTCCCAAACTGTGATGCAATACTGTACATGGTGACCTTTTCTTGAACCTACTGACCAACTCCTTTAACTTTCCCTACCTGAGGAAAGAAACACCTCTGGATGATGAAGAAACTGGAGCGAGAGCTTCCGCTGTAAATCCTCCAAACATCACATATTTTGCTCACTTCTGGTAGCACATCTCCCCCCTCGGCAAACGGCAGATCAGATCTTGCCAGAAGTTTCTCTTCCGCGCTTCCTCCGCTCTTGTTTTCTTCCCCCCTCGGCCTTCGACCATCTCCATAAAAAGACAAGTCTTGGGGAGGGCGGACTTCTCTTTCGCTGTTGATAATAAAACAAGTGCCTTTCCCTGACAGGGGCTAGGAAGAGAAACGAGGGACGGGGCGGCGTTGTCATGGCGAGAAAGAAGTGACGGCCGTGGAACGAACAAATTTCCCTGCACATGAGCAAGGATCCTTTTCAAGTGTGTCAGGTCAACAAGTCCCTGCATACATTATGAAAGGACGGAGCATCTGAAAGAACAATTTTTCCCCAAAATTGGACATCTTTGTAATGCAACCCCCCCCAAAAAATGAAGTCATTCAGTATCTGTGTGCACTCCTGCGAACAAAATGTCCACTCCTGCTCCCTCTGGGTCAGAGTGTGCTTAGGAAAACTTGTGATCAATGTAAATAAACTCGCTCTGCTGATGACTAAGAAGCCACATGCATGGTTGATGCCAGCCGCCCACACAAGCATGCGTGAGCACAGCTGTTAATTACAGATGCTAGAGCGTCAAGGATTGGCCCTCAAGACAATTCTTTAAATCAATGATTTAATGTTTGCGACTTTTCTTTCCGCCAGAGCTGTTTGTACTGGGAGCGGCAGGTGAGTTAAACAAACACACCTAATTGCATTAGAACAAGGTCACACTACAGCAGGTATGGAGATGTTGTAAAATGTTTGCTCTAGGCATTACGGAGGCAGGGGGAAGAAGAATTTGAAGTCGGTGAAAACAATGGAAGTCGAGAGAGACGGCAAAGAGGAGAACAATTGGGTGGGGATTTTGGTGCTTGTCTAAACAGGTAGCAGCACTCAGGCTGACGAGGGTCCCTGGGTGGCTTGAGCGCTTTCTGTTTGGTCAGCGATGAGTGACGGACTCGGACAGACAGAGTCGAAGACGAAACAAACAACAATAGTGGAGGAGGTTAATCAATCATTTCATCAATACCTCCTTTGTGGCATTCTCTGTCTGCCTTCTTACCGCTCAATGTCAACCACAGTGAGGGAACAACTTCCGTCATTGCTTGTGCAAACGCACAGCCTGCAGACGAATGCACTGGATTCGCAAATCCATTAAGTGTCCAAGTTCTAACAGTAAGCACAAAAGAAGGATTCAAGACAAAGTCAATCATTCTTTAACTATTGGCAAATGACTCAACGCTGGCTGGCTCCCTTCAAGAATTAGTTCAACCGCATCAAACTCATATGTTCTTTAACGCCCTCGTTCATTCATTTCCCTGTTGTCATTATGGGACTTTCAGATGATATGTTATTTCACACCCTGCGACTCACCTTCAGTCAAGAACACTAATCAGCGAGTGAAAGTCATTGTTGTCAAACGTGTCTTCTCTCCAAGCGTGGCGCACACGACTCGTATTTCCTGCCTGAACTAATTGGATGATTCATGATGTGTTCAGTAGACAAATAATTAAGTTAATAGCTCATCTGCTGGAGCTATATCTGTCAACGGGACCAGACAAACTGTTTAGTTGCTCAAATGATACAGAGGAGATTAATTTGTTTAATTGGTTAAATTGCATGTTAGTGTGCACGCTGTTCTCATAGCTATACCTAGCAAAAGTAATGCACTGTAATTAGAAGATATCTTATAAAATCAATTTGTATGTCATCCACGCAATCGCAAACCAGGAACTTCAGTTACACCACTTCGAATGTTATTTTAACTCAATCCACGATCTTTTCCTAAACCTAGCTAAGTAGTTTTTGTCACGTAACTTCCGTACTTAAGTTACGCCTCTTCCGGAGTTATTTTTACCCAAACCGCAATATTTTCCTAAACCTAACTTAGTAGTTTTTGTCACGTAACTTCCATTCTTAAGTTATGCCACTTCTGGAGCCATTTTAACTCAAACCACAACCTTTTCTTAAACCTAATTAAGCAGTTTTTGTCACGTAACTTCCGTACTTAAGTTATGCAACTTCCGATGTTATTTTAACCAAAACCACGATCTTTTCCTAAACCTAAGTCATTTTTGTTACGTAACTTCCGTACTTAAGTTACGCTGCTTCCTGTGTTATTTTCACCCAATAACTTTTCATAAAATATGATATGAACCGTTGTATGAGGATACGTTATAGTGTGTGCCCACACAACCAGCCTGTTGCTATTTCGTACACTTTCAAAGTAATTCAACACCAGATAGTGAGTATCCTGCTCTACCAACTATCTAAAAAGCTCTACCAGTACAGTCCTACACTGATCTGTTAAGCAACAAGTTTGGTCTTTCTGTGTCTGCAGTTTCTCATTCCCTTAACAGACAATAAACCATTATATTAGGGGATGATTTGCTCTTCTTTTCATTGCCTTTGCATGTGATGAATCTTGCTTACGTTGACT